>MJUT01050874.1:850337-864352 GCA_002080005.1 Gigantidas platifrons | reverse complement strand
TGTATCTCATGAATATCTAGGTCAAGTTCGATAATGATGATTTTTCGACAAATCTAACCAGAGTGACTCCCCTTTTTTTACTTCAAAATGGTCCTTGGATGGTCCCCTTTCAGAATTATGAGTGATACAGGCTCACCTGACCCTCTAGTTTACAGTAGTTTCAAAATTTAATCTTACGATATAACCTTGGCGTCGGGGGACCAGTGGCCAACGGCCTTTTATTTGGTATGGTCAAACTTTTCTTAAAAGTAAAGGAACATCTCTTTTATTGCTGTTCTACATTTCACAGTCAAAGAATGTTCTATCATTGATTGGTACCGTAAATTGAGTGTGAAATGACCACTAGTCAGTTAGTATTGGGTGATGAGACACTTGTAGTTATATAGTTATATATTTACATTTACGATTATTACCTATACAGCCTGGGGGCCCGGGTGGCTCAATGAGTTAGGTCGTTGGATCTAACAACTCATGCAAGCCTATCACCAATACGGCGTGGGTTCGCGCCGGGCTTTGTAAATTACAAAAAGGGTGCACTCGACTTGCAGCCGCAAGTGATAAAGTTTACCAGTTGCTTGCCCAGGGTCGGTGGTTCTTTCTGGGTACTCTGGCTTCCTCCACCACTAAAACTGGTGGCCATGATATAGCTGAAATATTGCTGAAAGTGGCGTTAACACCAAAATTCAAAAACATTCAAATTCAAATTCCTATACAGCCTCATACTGGTAATCAATGATCAACATTTGTGATATGAAGAATATGTTTCAAAATTCTCTGTTGATTTTCCTCAAAATATATCATGTATGACAACGTAACGTTGAAGGTAAGATGTCTACAAGAAAACATGCCTTTGGTATCTTTTTTTCCATTCTGATAGTTATTAAAATATTTAACATATATATTAGCAGACGTCCTCCGTGGATTGTCTTATGTGAAATTTTTCGGTTTGTTGATTAAAAATTAAATCCAAGATGGTCCGGTCCATCAACCAAAACATTGAACTAGAGGCTCACGTGAGCCATATCGCTCACCCAGTAAAGAAGATTTTATAGTCTTGTAGCATGACAACAACAATTATTGCAATAACGACGCTAGCCTGAATAATTCAGTCGTTATATTAAGCTTTGCTACATTAAGCGATAGCGGATAGAGAGCGCTGAATTATTCGAGTTATAACGACGCTAATTGTTATTAAAATAAGGCCATGAACAAAAAGTCAGACATTTAATTGCTCTTCATGTGATACACAAATGCAAAATAGTCGCATTTTAATCATAATAGTTGAAAGCAACGACTAATTTGAGTGTATGAAATATTTCCACACTGCATAAACGGTGTCCTCTGTGCAATATGTGCGTTCGTGATTCTGGTATACGTGTCCTCTGTGCAATGTGCGTTCATGATTTTGGTATACGTGTCCTCTGTGCAATGTGCATTCGTGATTTTGGTATACGTGTCCTCTGCAATGTGCGTTCGTGATATTGGTATACGTGTCCTCTGTGCAATGTGCGTTCGTGATTTTGGTATACGTGTCCTCTGTGCAATGTGCGTTCGTGATTTTGGTATACGTGTCCTCTGTGCAATGTGAGTTCGTGATTTTGGTATACGTGTCCTCTGTAAAATGTGCCTTTCGTATTTATTCACTTTTCATTTACATGAAGGTGCAATGTCACAGGTTACACTCATACGAGAAACACAAAGGCACATGTCATAGAGGACATCGTTTATACGAGAAACACAAAGGCACATGTCATAGAGGACATCGTTTATACGAGAAACACAAAGGCACATGTCATAGAGGACATCGTTTATACGAGAAACACAAAGGCACATGTCATAGAGGACATCGTTTATACGAGAAACACAAAGGCACATGTCATAGAGGACATCGTTTATAGGCACATGTCATAGAGGACATCGTTTATACAGTAAGAATTTTGAGAAATGTTCAATGTTTTATTATAAAAGCATTCGTAGAAAGCTCCACATACCCGGTATATACTCAACATTGTCCTTGAATACCGGTACCTCTGCCGGTGGACTATTAGTCCCCGAGGGTATTGGCACTGACATGGTTTATTAGATTTATTTATTACTGTAATTTACAGAGAGAGAGAGAGAGTCACATCCCTGTTAGACTCCATAGTAAAATAAAATGGTATTGGAGAGACAGGAGTACTATCTCCAGAACAAAACCACAAGAAAAAGAACTTGTTGAAACTTGTCCCATATCCATTGGCCACGTAACATTGACCGGGTGGCTCAATGAGTTAGGTAGTTGGATTACCTAACAACTCATACAAGCCTATCACCAATGCGGCGTGGATTGCACTCGACTCGCAGCCGCAAGTGATAAAGGTTACCAGTTGCTTGCCCATGGTCGGTGGTTCTCCCCGGGTACTCCGACTTCTTCCACCAATAAAACTGGTGGCCATGATATAGCAGAAATATTGCTGAAAGTGGCGTTAAATACCAAAAACCAATCAATCATAACATTGAACAACTATATGTAGTTCCTATTGCAAGTCGTTTTAAAGGTAGAATGATAAACTGGTAAATTCATATGAGTCGTGTGAAAGTTATGTACAGGATGATGGTGCAATTTCATAACGTATGTCAATGTCAGATAGTTGATATATCATAACGGTCTCGGGTTCGTCCCTTTACGTAAAATCTAGAGGATAATTACCAAATTTAAAACGCCATTCTTAAATCGCGTTAAATTTTAGTAGAATTAACACGAAACTGTGCATTTCACGCTGCTTCAATCGAATAGAACAGGATTTAAAATTTTTATAGCATAAGACACAAAAACTAACACTATTTTAGTAGCATCTACACATGTACGTAGAACACCGAGAATCACATCGGGTCATATCTCTCGATTTTTCAGCGGACTAATACAACTCATGAACGACATATATTTTAAAGTATATAAAAAACAATAAACATATCTCCGTGGATCTATAGAATGTGAATTGTGTTTTCAGTAAGCGTTTTATATTTTAGCCATTCAACCGCATCGGTGGTGTAATGGATATCGTGCTCGCCTTGAGTGCAGTAGATCGTGGGTTCGAGCCCCGATCGTGTCAAACCAAAAAAACTGTTGCTTCTCCGCTAAGCATGTATATTTAACTTAAGGAGAGAAAACAAAGACTGATTGGCTCGGAATCAGGATAATATGTCCGAGTGGGGTGACATGTCTATCCGCGGACTGTTGTTTCAATCAGCTAGATATAGCACAACAGGACACAATTTCATAGGATTTTATTTTGCCTTACACTATAAACTCCAACTAAGCGTGTTCGTCTAGCACACAGCGGACCTCATCATCATCATCATCTCATTGAAAATTAATTTGTTCTCATCATTTTATTATAGCTGAACAATTACTGAGTTGACGTTAACCTACAATCACTCATTCACTTAATACAGATTCAGTCCATCTGAACATTTCTTTCCGTTTCCGTTCCGCTTTCCGTTTCCGTCGTTTAGTATATAACATCCCACAAAATGATCAGTTTTGTCATTTTTAGAAATCCAAGAATGGAGCCTTTTTAAGTGTTAATTTCCCGATTAGATACGTTGTACAACTCCCACAAAGTGTCATATCAATGATATATATAATTATGACCTTGATAAAACAGTTATTATCAATAATTGTTAAATCTAGTACGAGTTATCTACCGATGACTGAATTTATCGACATTTGTAGCTGTTACTTTAAATAACACTATGATTATCTTTTTCATTGCAAAAGTTGATAGGAAACGTGAACAACGGATGTACCACAGGTTGTAATTGTTGTGTTATGGGCGAATTGTCTCTTTATCGTCAAGTGTATTGTCCTATTGGGGTGACCAAATTTAATTTTAATATACAAATTAAATGTACGTTCACGCAAGGATTTATATAGTAGTCCTACTATATAAATCCTTGGTTCATGCAAGAATTTTTTATATTTTTGTTTGTGTATGCTTTGCAGGATGATTTATTTCGTTGACGAGACAGTAGTTCCCCTCCCGTGTGCTGTTGTTTCGGTGAGCTAGCACTATAAAAATTCAACTAATCGTGCCTGTCTGGGACAGAGCGTACCTCATCATCTTCTCATTGAAAATTAACTTGTTCTCGCCATAATATGACTGAAAAATTTCTGCTTTGGCGTTCAACAACCATCACTCACTCGCTCACTCTTGAAAGTACAATCAAACTTGATATAGCCTAAAGATGGTTGAGTTGGCGTTAAGCAACAAGCACTCGCTCACTCAATCCGAGTCTTTATATGACTTGATTCCTCCCAGTGTTGGTGAAACTAACAACGGTAATTTACGAAATCTCCATGACATAAGTTAAACTATAAGTAGATTATTCATATCCCAACAATAATATTCCGAACATAATCTGCAGACGAATAGCTTGTAGCTGAGCTAGAGTGAAATAACGCTTTTTGCAATACACCCGTGTGAGAACTTTAAGAGGAAACCCCTTAAATACATAACTTTGTAGACAAAATAACTCTTAATACATAACTTTAGATTATGCACAAAATAGCTCTTAATACATAACTTTAGATTATATGTTTTGTAGCTATACTTTAAGAGACCTTATCGTTGCGGAATTAATAATCTAGTTATTTTTTTCTTTACTCTAGATGTATTCAACATGGTCCAATTGTAGTAAAGGTGTGTTCGATTTGTCATTTGGCAAATAACAATTCGCATTTCTCTCGCACATGCCATGTCTTTATCATTAAATATAGGAAAGATACTTCAAACCATTAAAATATAAAGTTACAGGTACACACAAAACATCTATGTAAATTAACATATTCAGGAGAAACATATGTACAAAGATTTCAACCAACATAAATGAAAATTTACTAATAATATATTGCAATATATAGTCACTTTTAATTTAACATATTGAAATAGATTATAGGTCTTTATGGTACGTGAACCTATTGTCTTTTTTGTTTTTTTAACTATTTAATTAGTATGCTAATTAAATGTATGCGAACCAGAGTTAAACCATATAATGGAGAAAATGTTATAAGTTGTATCTGATTCTAACATGACCTCCTTCTTTCGCTTTGTTAACAAGCGAGCGAGTTATCCATTCGATATAATCTCATTAGCACATGCGCCGGTGAATGTAACTGACTTTTCCATTGGCAGCATAAATTGTGTGCTATATTTTCTGGAAACGTAACTATAAATTACCGTCTTCCAATCAAGGTATACTACCGTATTTGTATTCTTAGACAAATCAGAATCGAAATTAATCATGGAAGCCAGAATGTGTTTTGAGTTTTAACATGGATTGGCGGATATTAGTAAAGTTTATCCCTCGCTTCTGGCTAGGGATAAAATACTAATATTCGCCAATCCATGTTAAAACTCCCAACATATCCTGGCTTCCATGATTTATTTCTTAAATTTTGTCGGATGTTATATACTAAACGCCATCTCAACAATTTTTCATGGTGAGAACAAGTTAGTTTTCAATGAGATGATAATGAGGTCCGATTTGTGCTAGACCAACACGCTTCGTTGGATTTTTATAGTGCTAGCTCACTGAATCCGCGGATAGACTCCAACACATTATCCTGATTCCGAGGCAACCAGTCCTTGCTCCGTCTCCTTAATGCTGTGCGCTTATCAGAGAAGCAACAAATACAACTTCCAACAATATTTCAGTTTTATCGTGGCGGTCATTTTTATTGGTTGAGGAAACCACCGACCTGTCGCAAGTCATTTTATCACATAACGTTGTATAGAGTACACCTCGCCATGAGCGGGATTCTCACTCACGGTATTCTCTAACGTTTTTTTCATTAAAAAAACAATCATTTTGATAGTTGGTCTTTTTTGCACTCGTTGACCCTTTTTATATCTGAAACCACAAGAGCTAAGACAAATCATGCAGGGGATTTTATCAGGAATCTACACACAAACATTTTCAAAATTTAACCCAAAATAAAGGGCAATCGCAGGTCACAGCATGATACGACGGCAAGAAGTCAACAAGAGTTTCTTCCTGCATTTTACTGCAATGAAGTTAAATTGATAAAATCATAACTGATAAAGGAAATCCACTGCAATACTACCTTAAGCTCTTGTCAAAATCAATTCAAAGAACAAAAACAAAAACAAAAACAAAAACAAAACCAAAAAAAAAAACGCATGAAAATTAGAAAGAAAATAAAAACTAAATATTGCCTCTTCCGTATTCTCTAACGCTATTTACATTAACATTCGGAATTTGGTGTTTTGCTCTTCGACCAATTAATGGTGTTGAGAGCGTCGAGTAGTTTGTTGACGGATTTCAACCACAGGCATTTGACCGACTTTAATTTCCCGTGTTTGCCACGGGGTGGACCCAGGACCCACAAATAGATAGAGGCCCTACAACGTTACTAGCCCTGAAAATACGTACCCTCGTGGCAAACACGGCGAAATGAAGGTCCATCGGTCAAATGCCTGTGATTTCAACTACAAATGTAATAACTCAACCTATGACCCCATTCAACTGATATGAACAAAGGTCATTTTTCGTCCATTTCTATTTTGACAGAACGTTGAAGAATCATGTACATCTCAGAAAATACATTTTATTGGAGAGGTGACGCAATGGCCTGGTATGCTTGGAAAAACACAAATTTAGTAGAAATCTTCAATAAATAAATAAATGTGTTTACACCATTACACCATCACTTGGGTATGCTTGTTCTGTCTGATACCCATACAATAAAAGGTGAAATCGATCAACTCAAAATGGTCCAACGCAGGGGCGTCAGGTTCGTTGGCAACAGACAGTGAAACACATCTAGTGTTGGTGACATGTTACAACACCTGATCTGGTGCAGTCTGGAAGACAGGTGTAAAAATGCTGAACTTATCATGAAATATAAACTAGCAAGCATAAATGTGGCTATTACTAAACAAGAGGGGCCCGGGTGGCTCACTGAGTTAGGTAGTTGTAGGGCCCGGGTGGCTCACTGGGTTAGGTAGCTGGATTACCTAACAACTCATACAAGCCTATCACCAATACGGTGTGGGTTCACGCCCGGCTTTGTAAATTACAAATAAGGTGCACTCGATTCGCAGCCGCAAGTGATAAAGTTTACCAGATGCTTGCCCATGGTCGGTGGTTCTCTCCGGGTACTCCGGCTTCCTCCACCACTAAAACTGGTGGCCATGATATAGCTGAAATATTGCTGAAAGTGGCGTTAAAAACAATAAATCAAATCAAATCAAAGCATACTGAACAAGACAGACTTAATCCACTCTCCATTCTTCGCCTTTCATGATCCCTCCTAGCAATACTCGACGTTTTTCTCTTGTATAATATCAGACTGTAACCGGCTGCCATGTAAATAGCCGATAGTTTTAAGTCACTCGACTGAAACATTCAAAGATGCTGTCTCGTCTCAAATGCTACATTGATTAAATCTGTAAATAGTTTTAACCTTCTTCAATTATATTGTACAACCTCTGTCATGTTGAAGTTCAATTATATTGTACAACCTCTGTCATGTTGAAGTTCAATTATATTGTACAACCTCTGTCATGTTGAAGGTGGTCAGTATTTGGTAGAAGTAGATGTAAAGTAGAAATGAAAAAAACAACATTATTAATGCTGTAAATGAAGTCTGGTTGCTTCTTCTGGTTCTTATTGAAAAGCGGATTAGTGACATGCATGTTGTAAAACTCCAACAAATCATCCCCATAGGTAATATAAATATTGGTCGACAAACTAAACTGTATTGTCATAATGCTATTAAAATTTCAAGGTTTATCTTAGAATTTTGTAATAATCAGGCTTATTGAAATAACAATAATCTTTGTAAGTGCTTCTACTGAATCACTGGATCAAATAGTTGCTATATATGTTGTTAGACTGAATTAAATAACCCCCCAAAAGTAACATAACGTTAGTCTACAAAGTTGCCTGGACTGTAATAACGGTTAAAATTTCAACATTTTTGCAATAAAATAAAACCGCAGTCGAAAACGTTTTTATCGTCCGAAAACCATAATCTTTTAAAGGAGAGTAACTTATAAACGGAGATCGGCGAACAAAGTGAAAATCGAACCGGATGGATCTGTGTGTGTGTGATGATCAATAATACCTATGCCAAAATAGAAAGATATGTGTTAAGGCAAAATAAAAAAAAAAAAATTCTGATGTTCCTATCATCAAGGGTCATAACTCTTGAAGGGTGTTTGTCATCGTAGTGAGAATCGAACTTGACCTGTATTTTATTTTAAAGGGGGAATAACTTGCCATGACCTCAATATGCATCATGAAAATGGCGACATGAAATCATATGATTTAAAGGGGAATAACTTACCTTTACCTCTCAACCCATCGATGTCAATTTCCGGTTTAATGCATGAATCGAAGCTTTTTATGAAATTTCAATCGTTGCTCATCGGTACAGTTAATGTTAGAAGGACTTATCAGTATTGACAATATTATCAGTATCGATCTAGATGTGTGTTTTAGATATATATTGGACATCATTTGTGTGTGTAACATTGTAAATTCTAGACTTGTTTTATCACCATGCCGGTGAGAAGACATAACAAACCTGGCAATGGCGCCGGTAAGAAATCTGTCAATTTAGCTGAGCTTTGTGGATTTATTAAAGACAAATGCAGCAACTTTAAAGAAGATAATATATCTGTAACTGATGCGATCGAGGACCTGAATGATCATTTCAGCAATGAAGGAGATAACTTATCGGACACTGAGAAAACGGCATTGAATGTAATAACTCTGCTTCTCCCCGTTTTGGACACGTTAGTTGCTAACCGAAAGGATGAAACATTAAGCACACATGAAACTAAAATCAACAGATTGCAGGTTGGTGTACGAAACAATGATTTTGCTAGCGATGCACTTTATCAATATTCGCGCCGCGAGAATGTCAGAATTACAGGGATCGCCGAGGGTGAGGACACATAGGAAAACCTTGTAGACAAAATTATACAAGTTGCTAGTGTAATGGGGGGTGGTTATTGACGTTTCCTCCTTCAATGACGTTCATAGATTAGGAATAAAACGCCCTGGCCAAAATCGACAAATCATTGTGATGTTTATTAACAGAACTTTGAAGAATACATCTTTGTCTGGACGCAAAAACCTGAAAAACACTGATTACAAGAATGTCTTTATCAACGAAGATCTGACAAAGTTGCGATTTAAATTGTTTCAAATGGTGCGTAAATGTGAAGATGTCAAGTCGGCTTCCACTTGGGATGGAAAGATTATCTGTTATTTGCAGAATGGTACTAAGGCAGTGATTAGTTCACCAAATGATTTATTCAAAATAGGATTTCAGGATGTAGATTATAAGGAGTTGGGCCTGGCCGAGCTGTAGGGGGGGCGATGGAGAGGAATATAGTGATGGTGGAATTCAGTCGTGTGAAAATGTGTCTAAAAAGCAAATAAAGTTATAAAAAATAAAGTTGTAAATGAATAATTTTGTAAATTGAAGGTTTTACCTCTAAATGTATGTGGGCTTGTATCAAAATTAAGAAATCCTGATGTTATGATATTATATGTCTAACTGGGACAAAACTTGATAATTATGATGAGGTTGAATTATATGGTTATAAATTGTTACCACCTGTAAATTGTCAAAATTGTAAAGCAAGGTCGGGTGGAATCTGTGTTTTTGTGAGAGATTTCTTTTGTAAATATGTTCATATTAATGACCCTTTTACTAATTCTAGTCATTGTGATTTTTGGTTTACCATTGATGAAAAATTGTTATTGCAAAAAACCTTATTTGGAGTGGTTTACATACCAACTGATAATAGTATATATAGCAATATTGATATGTTTAATGACATTGAAAATACACTACTTGATAATGATTTACAGGCTTGTTTAATTGGTGATTTTAATGTACACACTGGTAATGCGAGTGAATATGTTGTTATTGATAATAATATTCTTGATGTTCTCAATCTACAAGATGATGATAAGTTACCTTTGAATAGCTTACATATTTTAGAAGAATGTGATATCCCTGCTATAAGATGTTCACAGGATAAATATAAAATTGACAAGTATGGTAATAGGTTATTAGACTTATGTAGAAGTTTAGAGCTCTTCTTTGTAAATGGTAGAGTTGGTACTGATTGTGGTATTGGCCTGCACTTATTTCACCAACATTATTTAGGTCAGTCATTGATTTTAATGTTTTAACATTTGATCCAATATTAAGTGACATTCATAAACCTATTTGCTTGCATTTATGTACTAATATTGTGAATAATTCTAAGTTGACTGAAGATACAGACATTGATATTGAACTAAATAGCTCCGATATTGTAATCACCCATGTGGGCGAATCGAAAGACTGTAATCACCCGTGAGGGGTGAAACTGTTGTTAAACCAAGATGGTGCGGTGATCGTATTCCAGTATTCAAGGACAGCCTAGATGAGAACAGCATAGATGCACTGTTAATTAGTCTTCGGGTTGTTAATCCCCAAAATACTAATATTGTAACTGTTAACAGGATTGTAAATGATTGCAACAATATAATTAAGTCTGCCGCAGATAAGGCGGGTATGTTTGTGTCCATAAATCCACACAAAAAAAAGTGTTCAAACAAGCATAATTCATGTAGTAAAAGGTATTTTAATAGTGATTGTTATATGAAAAGAAAAGCATATCGCTATTCTGATGCTATTATTATAGAGTACGATGTAATGAAAATTATTGTGATATGGTATGTAGAAGTAAAGAATACAAAAAGACTATACAGAAACAATTTAATGAGTTTCAAAAGTCATTTGTTAACAAATTAAGAGGTCTGCGTACCTCTGATCCTAAGGTTTATTGGTCTTTACTGAATAAAGGTTGTGATAAAATCAAATATGTTACCCAGAAAGTTGCATTGAATGTATTTTTTTTAGTAATTTTAAAGAGTTGAGTAATATGCAGAATGATGTCGATATTGTTTTGCCTGATAATATTAGTGAGTACAATACTGTTATAAATGAAACGATCTCTGAGAAAGAAGTTACTGATGCTATTAAATCTTTGAAAAATAATAAAGCATGTGGTGGCGATATGATACTTAACGAATTTTTGAAACATGCAGCTGATAAGCTAATGCCTGTATTTGTTAAAATTTTCAATATTGTGTTTGAGAGTGGTATCATACCAGATTCCTGGTCTGAAGGCTATATTTGCCCTATATTTAAAAACAAAGGTGACCCAGCAAATGCTGATAATTACAAAGGACTTAGTTGTTATGGCAAATTGTTTACCTGTATTTTGAATCGCAGATTGTTTAATTACTTAGCAACTTTAGGTTTACTGTGTGAAGAGCAGGCTGGTTTCAGAAAAGGATATGGTACAATTGATCACATATTTAATCTTAAATGTCTTATTGACCTGTATCTGTTTAGACGGAAAAAATTATATTGTGCCTTTATAGATTACCGTAAGGCCTTTGATTCTGTTGATAGAATATAGTTATCGCAAAAATTATTACGTAGTACTAGTATTGATGGAAATATGTTAATTGTAATACAAAATATGTATAAAAATGCAAAGTCTTGTGTTAGAGATGGCTCCAATTGTTCAGATTTTTTCCCATCAAATATTGGTGTAAGGCAGGGAGAAAACCTATTCCTCTGTTGTTTTCAGTGTTTTTAAATGACTTAACTGAATTTATGTCACATGCTTACAATGGTCTTAATGATGTTTGTAATATTTCACATTTGTTATTTGACAACGACGATATTGAAGTATATTTTAAATTATACTTATTACTGTATGCTGACGATACAGTTATATTTGCTGAAACTGCGGCTGAATTGCAGTCAGCTCTTAATGCAATGTATTAGTACTGTGAAACTTGGAAATTGAAGGTGAATGCAGCCAAAACTAATGTAGTTATATTTTCCATTTACGTAGACAGGATGAAAATATAGATTTTATATATAACAATGAACGTTTAACAGTTGTAGATGAATTTCAACATCTTGGTACTATTTTTTTTTTCTAGAAAAGGTAATTTTAGTAGAAACAAAGCTCGACTTGTACAACAAGCTAGAAAAGTCATGTTCTATGTATTAAGAAAAGCAAGAAAATTGTCTCTACCAATTTATATATTGTTGCAATTATTCGATGCAATTATATGGTGCTGAAGTTTGGGGTTATGAAAAAAAATGATATTGTTGAAACATTGCATTTAGAATTGTAAATATATAATGAAAGTTAAAAAATGTACACCAAATTATATTGTATATATGGTGAACTAGGTCGAGTGCCTATGTCTGTTTATATAAATGCAAGGATGGTTGGTTTTGGGCACGTATTGTAAACGGTAAAAAAGAGAAAATTTCTAAAACACTATGATATTTTGTATCAATTAGATCTTTGTGATGTATACCATTCTAAATGTTTAAATTGTGTAAAAGTTATAATTAATAAATGTGGTTTTATAAATTGTTGGAATGATCAGATTGTTCCTAGAAATTTTAACCTATCTAAGAAAGTTAAGCAGTACTTTTATGATTCTTATGTTGAGTATTGGAAATTGCAAATCTTTAATGCACCTAAATGTACTAATTATAGAATGTATAAACCTGAATTTGGTTTGGAAAAATACTTTACTATATTACCGCCTGATTTAATGTATAACATGTGTAAATTTAGATGTGGTAGTCATAAATTGCCAATAGAAATGGGTAGACTTTTTTTAGTATTGATAGATCAGAAAGAATTTGTGATTTATGTAATAAGGAAGAACTGGGCGATGAATTTCACTACCTGTTTAACTGAACTTTTTTCAAAGATGAAAGGAAAAATTTTATTCCTGAGTATTTATATAATGTTCCAAATACAATTAGTCTTAGGGAGTTACTGAACAGTGATGATAAATATGTACTCATATACAATACTTGTGCACTGTCGAAGCATACGGGTAATATGTGTATGAAGCTTAGAAACGGGGGAAAAGGCGAGGCTTCGCCGAGCCTTTTCCCACGTTTCGCGCCGAATACACATATTTACCTATATGCTTCGACAGTGCACATGTATTGTATTTATCCTGCAATTTTAAATCGTAAATAAACGTTTACTGGACGATGATAAAAGTATTTGAAATAATTTTGTGTATGTATTTGAAAACAATATCCCCCAATGTGCCCCGATGAGTTTGCCAAATATAAAATTTTATTCTATTTATAACTGACCAATATCAAAAAAATATTGGGCCGGCTATATTGGTCGGTAAATGCTGTCATTGCAGGATAAATTGGTTTATCAAAATATGCTAAAATAGTCATGTCTGTATTCAAGTAATACTTATATAATATTGCCGTCTTTTCAATCCGGAAATTTTGTACGTTTTTGGTTTTCATTTTATTCACACCCTTCTGTTGGTACACACTGCGACACAGTAATTGACACGCCTGATAAGATAAGATAAGATAAGAAAACTTTATTTGAATTCGGTTTTTGTATAACAATAAACACAAGCTCTCAGGAGCTTTTTACCGAATACACATAATAGCACAAGATGCATACAAATATTAACATAATCGCATAAATACACATATAAAGCAGTCATTTACATACAGTTAGCAAATGCAACATAAAAAGCACAAAAATAAAGGACATACTAAACATGCTGAAGCAATATCAAGCAAACATAAAATAACTAAGCAGCATTAATACTTAGAAAAAGCACTAGAAATAAAACAGAAAGCTGAATAGGTTATCTGCATGCAGAACAACGACATACTGAGCCATTCCAGGACTGAATCAAACTTTTAAAGTGGTTGAAACTGTTTTCAGTTCTGAAATGGTTCGGAAGGTCGTTCCACAGAGTTGCATCTGCAAACATGAATGATTTTTTGCCATACCTTGTAGTTCTAACTTGAGGTACATCTAATATGTTCGAATACCTGAAAGCATATTTAGAATTCTTCACATTAACTAAATCATGAAGGCATACAGGAGCTAATTTGTTAAAGATTTTAT
>MJUT01050874.1:830158-850273 GCA_002080005.1 Gigantidas platifrons | reverse complement strand
CCCAAACGTATATTCAGTTGCTGTGATGCCTTCCTACAGATTGAACTGATATGAATGTCAAAATTTAATTGATAATCTATTTCAATTCCTAAAAGTTTTACTGTCTCTTCACATGAAAGTGTTGAGTTCTGTATACAAATCTTCATGTTTTTGTCAAAAGTCTTCTTCCCAACCGCAAGTACCTGAAATTTATCTGGAATAGCCTGCATTTTGTTTATTTTAAACCTATTAATAAGAACATTTGACTCTGATTTTAAAATTGAGTTAAATACATTAAAATCAGGATGACCATAAGACAAAGTATTGTCATCCGCATAATTATATAAAGTACCCTTTTTTACAAAATAAAAAATATCATTAATAAAGACATTAAAAAGTAGAGGATCCAAGATTGAACCTTGGGGTACACCTTTTTGGATGTCAGCCCAACTGCTCAGGATACTATTAATTTTAATTTGTTATTTCCTATTTGATAAGTAGGACTCAAGAAGGGATACAGAATCAGTGGACATACCATAGGCTGAAAGTTTATCCAATAAAATATCATGGGGTAGGCAATCAAATGCCTTGGAAAGATCCATTAGGACTGCGGCAACATACTGATTTTTGTCAAGGGCATTCCGCCAGTCCTCTAATAACCTGAGCAGGGTTGTCTGACATCCATGACCTCTTCTAAAAGCACATAAATAAGGATTAAAAATATTTTTTAAAAAATCAGACAATTGCTGTTCTAAAATTTTCTCAAAAATCTTTGAAAAAATACATAGTACACTTACGGGTCTGTAGTTAGTCTTCAAAAGTGGATCATTGTTTTTATATAAAGGTGTTACTTGTGCTTTCTTTAATTTATCCGGAAAAACACTCTGATCTATTGACATATTTAAAATACTTGTAATTTGAGGTGCAATAATAGATTTACTACATTTTATTATTTTGGCAGGTATACCATCAGCACCTGTTGCTTTTTTTATGTTGATATTATTCATAATCTTTTCAACTTTATCTGTTGTTACCTTTTCAAAAACAAATTTGTTTGTGCAATCATTTTGTTTCTTTATTTCTATTAAACTTGGATGATCAGAAGGGTCGTAAACAGTATCTTTTCCTATATTCTCAGCTACAGTGGAGAAAAAATTATTAAAGTGATTGGCTACTTCTTTTTGATCATTTACAATCTTGTCAGATTCATTAAGCACAATTTTTTTGTTCTCCACTGGACCCCTTTTTCGAAAAGAATGGCTTAACAGTTTTCCAAAAGTCGCCCGATTTTGTTCCCCCAGAGCAACGTTCTAAAACGTATGTTTTCATTGATTTTCTTTTCAATTTGGTTACAAAATTTCTTTGCTTTCTGAATTTTTCCCAATTTTTGTTGCTCTGACATTTTGTAAATTGAGAATATAGCATTTGTTTTCTGTATACAGCTCTTCTGAGCTCCTGATTCATACATGGCAATGGTTTTTTTCTTTGATATCTAGATTTTATTGGAGCATGCTTGTTTAACACATTGATAAAATCTTTTTCATATTCTTTATAAACAGAATCTACTTCATGACATGTTTGATTTATCTTAATTTGTTCTATATCATCATTGAAATTTTCAATATCAAAAGTCTTGTAACTTCTATAATACCTGAGCTTTTTTGGTTCGTGAAGAACTTCACCTTTGATAACAGTACTTATAATGTTATGGCAGTCACTGACACCTGTTGGAACATTTTGTGACTTAAAACATAATGATTTCTTGTTTGTCATTATTACATCTACTAGTGATGGGATACAGCCCTTTTTGAAACAGGTTGGACCATTAACAAGTTGTGTTAGATTGAAAATATCACAGAAATCATTCAAGGTAGCACTTTTATCTGAATTGAGCATGTCAAAATTTAGGTCACCAAATAATAACATATGTTCATAATGTATTAAAGATCTATCAGCAAATCTGGAGAAATGTTCAGTAAATTCATTGTTTGACATAGAAGGTGGTTTATATGCCCCAGCAATCAACCACTTCCTGTCACTTATATATACCTCATGACACAGAGTTTCAATTTTTTTCACTCTCTAAAGATTGTTTTCTGCTGGATGGAAAGTCAGATCTGATAAAGGTAAGTAGGCCCCCGCGTACTGGTTCCTGTCCCTACGTTGCACTTTGTACCCATTTACACTGAACATATTGTCATTAAAAGATTGATCAAGTTTCGTTTCAGAAATAATTAATAAATCTACAATGTTGTCAGTTAGTACCTCTTTTATTTCGTCAAATTTGTACCGAAGGCTGTTGATGTTCAGGTGTGCTGCCATGCAATTTTTGGGATAAGATCTCCTGACATCTCTAAGGTCTTTAAACGTGTGTTTGTTTACATTTACACCGGAAGTACCAGTGGGTGCGTTTGATTTATCCTCTACATCTTCAATATTAAAAAAGGAGTTGCTAAAAATAGGCAAAATACAGTTTGTACAGTACCAACTTTCAGATGATGTTGATAAGCGTTGGTATTCGTCTATCGGTAGGTCAATATATTTAATGTGATGCCAATATGTACAGTCTTCACAATAAATTCCACGTTGATTTCGTTTAATTGGTTTGGAACATTTCCCACAAGGATATTTTACTGGACCAGGATTAGTTGAAATGTCTCCTGATAGCAACAGAATTCTAATTATTGATGTATATGTTGTTGTATTTTGGTTTCGTAAGTATTTGTAGTAACGTCTATTTGTATAATGGCGGATCTTTTCTGAGACGATCCTCGGGTATAATAAATCTAGTGAAAAGTCATAGCAAGATGGTTTTGGTTTCGTTCCCGAGTATAATCCGAGATCTTCTACCATGTATTCGTTGTCTGGGAGATCTATTTGCGTTGGAAAGGCAAGGATGCGAGCTACAATTAAAGTTGTTGTTAGAGTAAACAAAAGCCCGTCTAGTCCCGTCGTCATCTTTATCTTTGTTTAATTTTTTATCAACTTTTTTTTTTAGCTCTATCAGCCCACAGTGTAAGTTTATTTAAGGTATTTTATCATTTTTAAACCTTCTGTCAACAACTATACACAGAAAATTATATTATTTGTAGTTCTTGTATGATTTCTACAATATCACTGGTCACAGGAATCGGAAATTTTATCAATATGATGAGAAATACGTCATATGGGCAGTTTCACTGGGGTGTCTCGAAAGTGAGTCCAGAAGCACAAAATGATATTTAAATGCATGGTTATGATTTCTATCAAATAAATTTATATGTTTTTAATAAATCTCATATATATTTTATAAATTACAGTGGCTTTTAATGTTCTTACAGTGGAACTTGGGGGGAGAGACCAGAAATATTCGTTATCAATATCGGGCGATTGTAAAAGGAATGTCAATTACGGGACCTGCATAAAATATCCGGATTTGGAGCAATGCCAATCAGGTTTTAGTTTATTTAAATTTACTATCTATTTTCATCTTTTTTTTTTAAAGTTATACGCTAAACTACTTATTCATCCGGAATTTTTCATGCGCGTTTCGTAATTGAGATTCCTTTTACAATCGCCCGATAACGAATATTTCTGATCTCACCCCAATTTCCGGGTCCCTCTAAAACAAGAAACGAAACAGAAACGAAACGCAACGAAACGAAACGGAACCTGGCGAAACGAAACGAAACGGAACTTGGCGAAACGAAACGAAACGAAATTGAAACGAAACGAAACCTGGCGAAACGAAACGAAACGAAGCGAAATGGAAATAAAATTGAAACGAAACAACACAAGAGGAAAAAATTCAACCAAATTCATTCCTATTTATATATACTTCATGTGTATATATTAAAAACGTTTGAAAATAAACCCAATGAAACGAGCAGAACTAGAAGTACGTTACTTATCACGAACAGATAGTGCTAAATTATGTTATGAGAGATGAAAAGGTTCGAAATATGTACACTTCTAAAAACTTGTGTCAAGACAAATCCAGAAAAAAATGAAATCGAATAAAAAAACAAATTCAAAGTACTCCGTAAAGTGTGATTTTAGGGAGAGTTACACAAATTCCATTGGCATGTTCTCAAAAGTTCTTGTCAAGCGGAATTTAAAGAAATAAAACTCGCTGAAATCAGACAAAAATGAAGAAAAACATCGGCTGCATCAAGTGCCTAATACGCCCCGTATAACACACCCATTTATACAATAGCTCTGCAAAGTTTAAAGCGAATTGGCCAAGAACCCGCAAAGTTTGAAGTGAATTGGCCAAGGGGTTCTGAAGTTAGAGAGCGACATGTCAAACGAAAGGATGGACTGACGGAAAGACGGATATGGTTTACCATAATACATCCGTCTTAAGACGGGTGTATAAAAATAAGTACTTGGTAAAATTCCAGTCGTGGTTTTGTTTTGGTACCTAATTGCGCAGAAACTGTAAGAAAACTTTGGGAGAATCTTGATTATATTGCCATTTTGCACCTCTTATTTCATTTTCTATCAGATTTTTTTTTTGGGAGAGGGTATAATTTCTACTTTTATAGATGCTCGTCATACCCTTCACGGGCAATGTGATCATGTTATGTTTTGACATGTCCGTTGGTTTTTCATCACACTGTTGTTTCTTTACATTCCCTATTTTTATGCAATCTTTCTAATATCAACAAGCGGGAATCAATTGAACCACAAAACGGCAAGAAAATCGTAATTAAAATGACTTTTTTTTCCGCTTTGAGGCAGTTTTGTTTTCACTTTGGCCTAAAAAAATATCTGCAATAATTCTCAAATTGTGTGTTATAAAAAAGACTGTTTAATATGACTGCCGAGAGAATGTCCCTTCACGCGTACATTTCGTGTCAATTTCATGAAAAAACGTGCAACATATCAATATATTTATACGATAAGTTAATCACGTGCCTCGCGCAGAGTAGATCATGCAAACCNTTCCGATGCACCTGGTGATACTCCCGGTTTTTGTGTGAGGGTTCAGATTGCTAGTGCTTTTATTTTTTTATGGCGTTCGTTTTCAAATCTGTTTATTTGTTTTGTCCTTGTTGTTTCAGCAGTGTAATATGGGTGAGGTGGAAGAAGAAAGTCATTTTCTATCATTTTGTAATCAACACACGGAGGGAGGACAGACAAAATCTAAATAAACTCATCATTCAAAGTTGTCCTAACCTTTTAAACGTGAATTCACAAGAACAATTTATTTGGTTAATGACTTGTAAAAAACACAACTGTATAGAAAATAAGAAGTCAGTTTATCCAGAGAAATTATAAATGATGCATGTCAGTATTTCATTTTATTGTTAACTTTACATTGCTTGCAGTTCTGGATCTGACACGGGGAAACACCATCCCTGGTGTCTTTTCAAGTATTGCAACCAGTGGCAATACACCCACACTAATCATGATCGCTATAATATGTCTTCGCCTTTTGTGGGCCCTTGATTGGAACAATAAAGTTATGTTATGTTATCGTCTCTATTTGTGTAATCTCTGTATCACCATTTTGTTTTGGACCTAGGATTTTCTGGATTATCCCTTTGGCTTGTTGCTTTGATATGAAGAACTCCCCTGTCCACAGNAGTTTATCCAGAGAAATTATAAATGATGCATGTCAGTATTTCATTTTATTGTTAACTTTGCATTGCTTGCAGTTCTGCATCTGACACGGGGATGTATGGGAATGTATTAGATATGTTTCGAAACATTATCCTTTTTGACGTTCCGGTTTTGTTTCTCAGTTTTGTTTCGTTTCGGTTCGATTCACTTGTTCGTTTCGTTTCGTTTCGCTTCGCCCGGTTCCGTTTCGTTTCGCCCGGTTTCGTTTCGTGTCAATTTCGTTTCGTTTCGTTTCGCCAAGTTCCGTTTCGTTTCGTTTCGCCAGGTTTCTAGAAGTAGAAGTAGAAGTTCCGTTTCGTTTCGTTGCGTTTCGTTTCTGTTTCGTTTCTTGTTTTAGAGGGACCCCCAATTTCCACTGTAAGCATCTTAAAAACCACTGTAATTTATAAAATATTTATGAAATTTATTAAAAACATATAAATTTATTTGATAGGAATCATAACCATGCATTTAAATATCATTTTGTGCTTCTGGACTCACTTTCGAGATGCCGGTTTCACTGCCCATATGACGTATTTCTCATCATATTGATAAAATTTCCGATTCCTGTGCACTGGTCTACGTTATGTTGGCATATATGGAACGCCAGTTTGGATAATTTTTATGTAGGCCTATGGAACGCCAAATCGCACAAATTTAAAGCTAGTTTGTACAATTCGTTAGAAATGACTTACAAATATGCAGTTTTGTTAAAAAAAAATTATGTGTATTAGATATATTACATTGACTGTAATAGTAATCCATTTTTCTAGGTTTCACTCAATATTATTGGTTATATCTTTGACATAGCATTGGTGTTTTTTGATATTTTTAGTACATGATATTTGTTTAGGTAGTTTCATGATTATAATTATATCTACATTATTGTTTATTTTTTCTTTGCAGTTTTTCACCAATCATTCAACACACATATTGATATGGACAATAAACATTTGAAGCACAAGTACAGTCTTCACTTATACATTGGCCAGTGTTATATTTTGTGTAATATCGGTTAGCTATCTGCAATTGTGAGGCAGCACACTTGCAATTACATAAATGTGTCTTATATTTATATATTGCCTTCCAACAAACATAAATATGTTTCATTATTTGTATATATGTTCATGCATTACATGTTGTTTAATTGTTTATAATTATTTGTACTATCATGCCCTATGTGAGGCCTTTAGTGAAATAAAAAGTTTCAAAGTTTAAAAGCGTTACCCATCGGTACAGAGAGGAGGAACATGTAAGGACCGATAACACTGTGGAAGAGATTGTACCTCAATATTCGTCAACAAAATGGCGACATGAAATCACGTGGCCAATTGTAATAAACAAACAAATCTACATAATTTTATATCTGGGAATTATAATCATCATCAAGGTAAAGTAGTGTTGTAAGTTACATCAGATGATTGGTATAATTTAAACACGACAATGAATTGCTCTGCTGGTGGACTATTAGATATATTGCTCTGCTGGTGGACTATTAGATATATTGCTCTGCTGGTGGACTATTAGATATATTTTTATCGAAATTTACCGTTCCTAAATCATAGAATTATCATTAAGCCAAGATGCTCCTCCCTCAGACATATCCTTTGGATTTCTTGATCCCAAAATTATTTGGCTTTGAGCGTACCTAATGAAGGTTATTCTAAAACTTCGTCGTACATACTAAATTTGATACCTATATTTTTATTGCAACTCAGCTATATCATAATCTTTGGCTAATAAATAGCGTTTGAAACTCATATCCGGTATTAAGTCATACCGCAATATTTCTGACCTTAAGTGAATTGAACCAATTGCTCCCAATTGGGCCCCATACACACATCAATACACTACAGGTTTTCAGGAGAACAATTGGGCTCTGTGCCTCCTAAGGCCGTTCATGTTTCAAAAAACCCTTAGATAAATAAATATTTAGTTAGTGGAAGGAACGATTTGGGCGGGTCGTCTGTCAAGAAGGGGATAAAATAAAATAAAATATTGTGAATGGATTGAAATTAACTTTTATTCATTGATATTACTTCTTGAACAACTGGATATCTGTTCATAAAGGCACTATTTGCTTTGAAATTATTCAAACACTCCAGTACCAGTTCTAGTTGTAGACTACGTAGATATGTCAGCTGACCAAGCAGTATAGGAAATCTATTCTTTGCATGCCGGGTAATATGTTGTAAATATTGAACTAGCTTCCATTGTATATCACTAATTTTCGTTGGATTTTCGAGATCACAGCGGTCTGAAATGTGAAAATATATGAAATCAAATAAAGTCAAATAACAATGAGTAAGAGAGTGATTGTTGTTTAACGCCCACTCAGCAATTTTTCAGCTATATCATGGCGAGAACAAGTTAATTTTCAATGAGATGATCATGAGGTCCTCTTTGTACTAGACCAACAGGCTGAGTTGGATTTTTATAGTGCTGGCTCACTGAAACAACAGTTCGCGGATAGACATGTGGCCTCACTTGTACACATTATTTCTTATTCCGAGTCAATCAGTCTTTGCTCTTTCTCCTTAATGTTGTGTGCTTAGCAGAGAGGTGCATGCAGATACCAATTGAATAGTCTATTGTTAGATCCAATGGGGGCTGGAAACCCCAATATATTGTCGACAATTAATGTTTAAGTTACTATTCTCAGTACAAAGATGTCGGTTTGAAAAGCAACTGAGAGGCTATGTTGTTTTGATTTGTATATAACAACTTTAAATCAAACGTTTGAACTTTGAGCAATACCTATACATACCTGTAAATAAAATAAGAATTCCCCTCATCAGAGTTATTTCATCACAGGTTACCATTAATTGTTGCATTTTCTTTGAGAATTTCAATAGGTTATCAGGAATGTCATTATTAGGAAATATTTCGTGTGTTTTAAGTTTATCCACTGGCATATCTATGATTCCTAACATGACTTTCATTTCTGGATTAAATTTATAACAGTCTCCTATGAATCCAAATTCTAGAAAAGATGCTGAAAAAAAAAGCAAACAATATGTCTAATCTGATACATACTTAAAGATTAGTGAATACTCATACAATGGGGTCAAAAATAGAGTGATTAAGTAATTGTAGTCTCCAATGAATCCAAATTCTAGAAAAGATGCTGAAAAAAAGGTTAGGTTTATGGTTTTTAACGATACTTTGAACAATATTTCAATTATATCGTGGCTGTCCGTTTTATTGGTGGAGGAAACCGGAGGAACCGGAGGAACCGGAAGTACCAAGAGAAAATAGGAGCAAAAACAGTTGTGTCCGAATCTGATACATATACTTCAAGATTAGTAAATATTCTGACAAGTAAGAGGGGATGTCATGTAATATACTTCAAGATTAGTCAATATTCTGACAAGTAAGAGGGGATGTCATGATCGTGATCAAATTTTAGTTGGATTTCCAACTATCTGTGCAATCAGTGCATATCACCACTAAAGTTGTGAGTTCGAATCTCACTCATGGCGAGGCGTACTGGTACAACATTATGTGATAAAGTTTGTCGGTGACTTGTGACTGGTCGTGGTACTCTGTCTCTTCAACAAATAAAACTGACTGCCACTATATAACTAAAATATTGTTGAAAGTGGCATCAAACACCATAACCATAACCTTCAGATAACCTAGTTAAACATAGAGTGAATGAGTAATTGTTGTTTAATACCAAGAAGG
Source organism: Gigantidas platifrons (assembly GCA_002080005.1). Taxonomy (NCBI): domain Eukaryota; kingdom Metazoa; phylum Mollusca; class Bivalvia; order Mytilida; family Modiolidae; genus Gigantidas; species Gigantidas platifrons. The sequence continues at coordinate 841,021 of MJUT01050874.1, read as the reverse complement.
TAATTCATTTAGCTCTATCAATTCATGACCAGCACAAGCTACCTTTTTCTGAGATATTTATGTCTGCTTTGTACTAGACAAATGCGCATTGTTCTTTCTTTACAGTGCTAGATCACTCGCGGAAAACAGTACGTCACTCTACTTGGAAACATAAATCCTGACCAAGTGTCAAATAGAAGATGAGTGACACATATATATATAGTCAAACCTGTATTAAGATGTCACCTTTGGGAAAAAGAAAAAGTGGCATTGTAAGACAATTAACCTCTTAAAAGAGGTTCAATTCATGAAATTTTCTATGACAGAACAAGAAATATGCGACCTTTTAATACAGGTGACTGCTTAATAGAGGTGATCGGCATAGGCAGGTTTGACTGTATAAGAAATGATATACTTATGCTCACCTTTCAAGAGTGATGACTGGTCAGATATAGATAATTCTCTAAAACCAGGTATAGATTTAACAAACTCCACAAGATAACGAACCACTTCATCTAATCCTGATGTTACGATTTCTAAAATAATGTTCTTTTCATCAGTATATGGCACTGTCTCTCGGTTTTCAAAGGGGGGATAATCGTACCTTTTAGGTTTTAATACATCTTTTATATTTGGTAATACAATACATTGTTTTTCCTGAAAAAAAAAGAATGAATGAGAGGAGATTGACAATACTAATGTGTGAGTGTTGTTTGAATTTGAATTTTGGTGTTTAACGCCACTTTCAGCAAAATTTCAGCTATATCAAGGCGACCAGTTTTAGTGGTGGAGGAATCCAGAGTACCCGGAGAGAACCACCGACCATAGGCAAGCAACTGGTAAACTTTTTGTTGTTGTTTAACACCAAATGAGAATTAATGTGAGGCAATTGCATAATTAATTGACAATGCTAATCCTGAGTGAGTGAGTGAGTGAGTGATTGTTGTTTAACGCCAAATGAGTAATGTTTCAGCCATAACATGGCGAGAACAAATTACATTCTGCTGCTATAATGATGATAATGAAGTCCGTTTTGTACTAAACAACAGGCTGAGTGGAGTTTTATAGTTGTAGCTCACTGAAACACTGAATAGTCGGAGGACACACATTTGGCTCCACTCGGACACATTATTCAGATTCCCAGCAAACCAGCATTTGATTTTACACTTTGGTGCTACGCGCTTATCAGAAAAGCAAAAAATACCAATTTTGATTTTATAGTATTCTACGTGCTTACCAGAGAAGCAAAATATACAATTTTAATTTTATAGTCTTTGGTTTGACCGGATCGGGACTCGAACCCACGATCTATTACACTCGAGGCGAGTATGCTGACCATTGTACACCACTAATGAGACTAACGTCATTGGTGGCGTGCGATTCTATAGCATAAAATATAATGAGATACCGTAAATTTAGTTATTTTGGATGTAGTCTTATTTTGGTTTATTTGGCGCCTCTATGAAAGTGCCAAAATTAAACACGCAAAAATAAAACCAACACCAAAAATCAAAACGCCAAAATCGGCCATTGTTAACGGTAATGAACCAATGCACAACTACAAATAGCAATTATGAAAAGAGTTCACAATGCAGGTAGTAAATTATCCTTCAGTGGAAATTACAGGTAAATTTGTTTTAATATTTATTTTCCCATTCAAATATTTCTTAACACGGTATACGCAGTAATTGTTTAAATATGCATAGTTATCTTTTGAAATATACTGGAATGTTTTTTTCGTTGAAATACGCGTTATTTTTTTTTCAAATATATACGCAGAAATTTGTATGATAAACCCGAATATATACAACAACAACAAAAAAAAACAAAAACAAAAACAAAAACAAAACAAAAAAAAGATTGAAAAAAAAGAATCAATAAACCGTATATTGTTGTTCTCCAAACCCTTTTGCGAAATTGTGTCAGTTTTTCAAAATAACGAGTTAGTTAAAAAAAATAATAACACAATAGCTTTAAAAACACTAGAGCCATTAGAATATTTAAATCTCATTTATTTTCGCATACCATCATCAAATTTAATAATGCTCCGTGATTAATATGCTACCTAACGGTGGTGGTACACGAAGATTTATACATTTACATGCATCTCGTTTTGAAACAATTCAGAGACACACTTAGGCACAAGACATACAACCAAGAAAAGAAACAATTCAGAGACACACTTAGGCACAAGACATACAACCAAGAAAAGAAACAATTCAGAGACACACTTAGGCACAAGACATACAACCAAGAAAAGAAACAATCCAGAGACACACTTAGGCACAAGACATACAACCAAGAAAAGAAACAATTCAGAGACACACTTAGGAACAAGACATACAACCAAGAAAAGAAACAATTCAGAGACACACTTAGGCACAAGACATACAACCAAGAAAAGAAACAATTCAGAGACACACTTAGGCACAAGACATACAACCAAGAAAAGAAACAATTCAGAGACACACTTAGGCACAAGACATACAACCAAGAAAAGAAACAATTCAGAGACACACTTAGGCACAAGACATACAACCAAGAAAAGCAACAACAACAAAAAACAAAAATAAATAAAATAAATAAATAAAATAAAAACCCACAATATTTCACTTACATCGTGGCGGTCAGTTTTATTGTTGGAGGAAACCGGAGGACCCGGATAAAACCATCTACCTGGGAAACCGGAGGACCCGGATAAAACCATCTACCTGGGAAACCGGAGGATCCGGATAAAACCATCTACCTGGGAAACCGGAGGACCCGGATAAAACCATCTACCTGGGAAACGGAGGACCCGGATAAAACCATCTACCTGGGAAACCAGAGGACCCGGATAAAACCATCTACCTGCCGAATTCTCAACGTTAGTGGTGATAGACACTGATTGCATATATGTAGGTAGTAATAAATCCGATTACATAGATAGCTATAAATCCAACTACCATATGATCATGACCACGACGACCCCCTATTATCGTTTTGACCACGGTACATAGATAACGATTTTCATTAAACTCAGATATCCCCGTGTGACAATAAGTCGGTCAGTCATTGGATAATGTTTGATTATTTTTTTCATGTTTGAAAAATAAACATTTTTTTCTTTTTAATTATGTTCCTCATCTATTCTTCCTCACATGTGTAAAGTTCCATGGAAAAAAGATCGATAATGATAACACACTGACCCATATTTGTTTACTCAGCCAAAATCAGTTAAATGGGACCACATAGATATGAAATCTTCAAAAAATCAGTTTTCACTGAGACCAAAATCTCCATTAAAACATTACACCTCTATGTCTTGATGTTTCATTGATAAATCAAGAGCACCAAATATTGAGGTTTGACATAATTTGTTTGCTATCAAAGTAATCACATATTTTTATGCTGTGAATTACGTTACATACAACACCCTGTGATTTATATTTCCAGAACTACCAAATAGAGCAGTAAATCCTATGAAAAAGGTAATTTTTAAAGAACTATATGACTATATTAATGGAAATTCGTTATAAATTTCCAGACCTAATACTCTATGTTGATCTTCCTAGCTTTTATTTGACAAACTTTAAATAATGTTCTGAAAATTTTAAGCAATAAAAAAAAAAAAACGGATTAAGATGCATAACTGATGAATTGTAAATAATAATTTTAACAAATACAATAACACTGAATTTTGAACTACAAAAACACACTTGTTTCTTATTTTCAGTGGTCGATTTTGATACCTAAGCATAGAAAATTATTTCAGGTCTTGGAAAATTACTATAAAAAGTAACGTAGTTCACGTGAAATTTACGTTTTTCGCAGTATATGAAATAGTAGTGAGAGAATAACACCTACACTTTCTGATAGCAGGAAAATGTAGTTTCAATGCTTGGAACTTTAAACAACTGCCTTAAATAGATACTAATTGTGCAAAATCGTAATTTAATTTGATTGAAAAAATTATCTTCACTTGCATGCAAATGAAACTTTTATCATTTCAAAGTAAACCAACAAATAAATTAATATGTAATTTTAGTGAAAAACTTAGAATTTTTAAGGTTTATAGACATGTAGAAATTGCTGAATAAACACATAAAGAAAATTAATTTAGTCCACACAAGACTCAAGTTGAACAGTAACGTATTTCACATAGATCAGATAGTTTACAAAAAGGTAAGATTTCTGTCTCCTCTTAAAAGAATGATGAAGATTCAACATATAAATAACATTTTCAGTAAAAACTTAATGAAATTTCACGACAATGCTCCTCCCTGTTACTTTATTCTAACATATACATGTATATGTTAGAAATGAGAAACTCTATATAAAAAGATGTTGTATATAAATGAGTTCTTATAGACGGATACTGTTAACATGATTGTGTATTCTTCCCTTTTCATAAATAAATAAATAGATATATTGCAAAACCATGCATGGAATTAAGCGTTATTCTTATAATTGAACATTCATGAACATTGCATAAACGTTTAAAAAAATATTAAGTGAAATACGTTACTGGTATTAATTAAATAATCAACGGAATGTATGGGGCAATCTTTAGCTCAGTGTTGTTATCTTTCTACATGTGGAAGTGGGGTACATTTTAGCTTCACCATAATGTAAATATGGAGTTCCATTTATTATTTACAATAGTAACTCATGCAGATTATGAAATTCAGCATGTTTTTTTAAGAAAGCTCTGGTGCTTTCATTTCATTAAAACGGACTAATTTATTGCTTTTCTCAACGAAAAACTCTTCTACATTCGACGAAGCTTAATACTTTATAGTGAATTCACTGTCATATTCTAAACATGTAGTTTAATTTACAAAAGTGAATACGAGTAAGTTCATATATGTATCTGGTGAACTACGTTACCATATGTGAATTACGTTATCTGTGTTCGCGTGAGTAACTGAGGAAATTGACAGTACTTTCGATATGACAGTTCTTGATTTTCTATTTATAATTTGAGGGATGTTTGTTCTCTTTTATTTTCATTCGCCTTTATCATACACACCATTATTAAAATACCAATCGTGGTATTTAAAATGCTTACCCCAAAACGCACTGGTTTTAATATTTCACTTAAATATCAAAATAAATGCAATTTCCAACTAGCATTTGTCTGCAATGGATATTTCCAGTAGAAAAACAAGTGTTAAAGGAAAGATTTTAAGAATATTTTATGAATAATATTAAGTTTTAATTTGTCATAGTAACGTAGTTCACGTAACGTAATTCACTTTTAAACATTGTAAATACTTGTCTTGTTAAAAGCATGAGATAACAAGAATATTTTTATGTACTAATAATCGGGACATAAACATTCTTCTGTCATAGGGATGATTTTATTATTCTTGTGATCTAAGTATCAGTAATAGGAGACACGTAGTTCACGCTCTTAAAAAAATAATTTTTTATCCCACTTTTCTTGGTTTGCCTATGTGAAATTGTATGTTATATTGCACTTTGTGTTGCATTTTCGTTTTAAGGGGGTTCAATTCTTTTCATTTAGGCCTTTGTATTATATGCACACACCAATACTGGTTAGGAAAACTCATTTTCAACGGCGGTAACGTAATTCACAAAGAAGTAATGGACACTTTACAAGACATAAAACAAATTCTTGACATAACAAATACGCATACCTTGCTTTTTTTAAGCAAAAAAGTATTAAAACAGAAAGAAAAAAATACCCGAAAAATAATCGTTTTCGTGCATCTTCATGCAAAAAACATCCAATATCGTGGGAACATTTGCAAAAGGACACTGCATTTTTACTGTATAGCTGCTACTTAAAATTTTATAAACAAATTTATTTTCCCAGAAAATCCCACCAAATTTGGTATTTTAATTGGAAACATACGGCTACTTTAATTATCAAATTCATCAACAGCTTCTCATCTAAAAATTATATGTTTTGAGTGTGAAAATGCGTTGGACATGTATTTGTCTGTTGGTCCCACTTAACTGATTTTGGCTGTTCTATCCTTTTCCCAAATGGCGTCCTATTACGTCACATAAGGTCGGTCAAAGGTCAATAAAGCACGTGTTTTTGTCATAGGCCAACTAAACTTAAAAAGTAAACCAGATTAAGAAAGTACAGTATTTTAGCTTTTTCGGTGTAATTGGTTTGTCTGAAAAATTTCAAAAGATGTTTTTTTTAAATAGTTTGATATTGAAGCATTAAAAATTAATTCATGATGCAAATATTAAACCTGCTTACCCATAAAATAAAGTATTTAATCCAGTGAATTAGGTGTTTTTGCTTTTGTCAATACAATCTATTAGACTTACTACATTCTGTCATACTTTTGTAAAACAATTTATGACTGATATCATTATTTTAATCACATTTAATATCACAGTATACATCACTCACTCACAAAGAACAATCAGCCATTTTGGTAGAATGTGAAAGATCATTCATCATATTTTCAAAGTATTTTAAAATACAATTTGCATGGCCTACATTCCAGAAACGGTCATGAACTGTGATGACAATTATGTCAACAAACCGGAAATATAAAAATGTTTGGGGAAAACCATCGCTTAAAATAGATTTCACAGGCAGAATGACCAGGTAAAAAGGACATTAGTAAAAAGGTGTTTTTTTTACTTGCATGGAATTTGTTCAATTCAATCTTACTTGTTTTAATAGCATTTTATAATCTTCAAGTTTTAAAAAACTGCTTTGGCGTCTATATACGTTATAAATATACAGAATGACGTCATTGGCCTCGTGCTGCGCGAGAATAGTAAATCAAAACAAATGACCGACTTTATTGCATGACCGAGCAGATGTCACGACACGATACATCATGTGATTTTATATTAAGAGTTCAACTCACAATATTCCATTTTCTCTTCTTTTTCTTTTCTGTAATTTTCAGCTATTTAAACAATGTTAAATGAATTCAGTATGTTTAATAACTATTTTCAATTTTTCATGCGTTTATTTAGGGAACAGATTAATATAATATTTCTCCAGGGAACGTCGTGACCGTGATCGTATGGTAGTTGGTTGATTGATTTTTGGTGTTTTAACGCCACTTTCAACAATATTTCAGCTATATCAGTTTTAGTGCTGGAGGAAGCCGGATTACCCGGAGAGAACCACCGACCATGGGCAAGCAACTGGTAAACTTTATCACTTGCGGCTGTGAGTCGAGTGCACCCTTTTTTGTAATTTACAAAGTCGGGCGCGATCCCACGCCGTATTGGTGATAGGCTTGTAAGAGTTGTTAGATCCAGCAACCTAACTCATTGAGCCACCCGGGCCCCTATGGTAGTTGGAATTACAACTACCTATATATAAATATATGCAATCAGTGCCTATCACCACTATAGTTGTGAGTTCGAATCTTGATCAGACCGAGGTGTACAACATTATGTGATAAAGTTTGTCAGTCACTTGCGACAGGATGGTGGTTTTTTCCAGGTACTTCTGCTTCTTCCACCAATAAAACTGACCACCACGATATAAATGAAATATTGTTGAAAATGGCGTTAAACACCATCAAACAAACAAACAAAACAAACGCTTGTTTCTCAATCTTATGTTCTATTGTATATTTGTGATATCCATGCATATTTATCAATACAATATGTTTAAATTAAAAAAAAAATGCTTGGATGACCTGAGGTGCTCGGGAAGGGTAAGAAGTTCCGTTTTTTTTATAAGACATCTGTTATATTACTCAGTCTGGTCTGTGATAGAGGAAAGAATAACAAGGGCAACGCAAAGCGTGGCGTATCCCCTCGCCTAAAAATTTGACCCGGTAACGTTGACCTTTGACCTATGACCTTGAAAATCAATAGACCTCCAGATTCTATTAAGGACTAAGTATGTACATGTACCAAGTTTGGTCAAATTTCATTAGAGGATGTTGATTCTATAGTGTTCACAAGGATGTTACGGAAGGACGGACGGACGGTAGCGTTACTATATCTCTTCGCAACTTCGTTGGCGAGAGGATAATAAACTATATTGTCATTTCAGAAATGGTTCTTCTGTAACTGTTAACCACCTCATGATAACGACCGAAAATTTTAATTTAGCGATGATTTCAAGCCTTGTTTGAGCAGCTTTTGTGGCGTCAACAGCTGAGCTCTGATGATCATACAATTAAACCTGTATTAAGAGGTCACCTTTGATACAAAGAAAAAGTGGCCGTATAAAACAGGTGACCTCTAAAAAGAGGTTGATTTCATATGAAATTTACTATGACAGGGCAAGAAAAAAGTGACCTTTTAATACAGGTGACTGCTTAATAGAGGTGACCTCATATGCAGGTTTGACTGTATTTTGAAAAGTACATAACCGTTTGAACAACATATATAGTCCAATTAACCATATTTATATATACATGCATGTACATTACAATGTGAGAAATCGTGTTAACAGAATAATGAACAGTACATGAATTACAAAGCGAACGGTATTCATGGAGTGAAACTAGTGTTACATATATGATATACACAAATGTAGCTGGGTCATTATCTGGGTCATTATCAAAATACACCACTTTTCTGTTATTATGCAATTAAAAGACAAATATCAACCAAACTGATTGGAGAAAACATGTTTTGCATGAAGGCACATCAGCTTTCTATAGTTTTACCATCTAAATCCATATTGGTCCAATTGCGAATTTATACTTGCTACACGAAGACCTGTTTTTTCCTTGGTGCTACCTGTTATTTTTCCAGAATTATTTACTTCTGGTCAATTGTACTATTCAGATGTTATGATTTTATTCGATCTTTATATTATTTTTGAACTATTCCTTAAACTCTAATAGCACAACATTATTTTTGCTTGATAGATATTGAAATTTAAAAAGAAAATTAGCATAAACCTGCTGTTGTAGAATTTCATGTCTGTGGTGGGTAAGAGTTGTCTGTCTTGTTAAATTTGAAGCAAAAATAGTTTCTCCCTTTGCTTATTTCCTGTTTCATGACATGCGCAGACGACAAAACCAAAAGCGATCCATAAACTAATATAAAGCCGAAAAAGTACGTGCGATTTGTATAGTATATAAAATGTATATCTGTGGTGTACTTCTCACTACTTCTTTTTGTTAGAATAGAACAAAATTTAAAAATATACAATTCATTACATTTGGTATTCTTCACAGGATATACATATAAAATATAGTCGGGGAGAAATTATTTTCCTTTTATCCTGAAAAATACTTACCTGTTTGTCTGTGGTGTTACTGTCAATGGTGTTAATAAACAGTGATATTCAGAACAAAATATTGCTCTTTAACCTATGCAGAGAAATTGTTCAAACGTCGTCATTTACTTATAAGATATAGTTTAACACGCTGATGGGAGTATACTGTTTAGACCTGGTAACACCAGGGACATATCTTCATAACACCATGGACAAAACTGATATTGTTCATGCATTAAACCAATATGTTGAAAAACTGAATACTGTACTGAAAACATTTAAGAAAACAAAAAATATTGGTTGACAGTTGTGTTTTTTTCTTGAATTAAATGTTTACATTCATAAAGATGTCCCTGGTGTTACTTTTGTCATCTGTGGTGTTACCTCTTGTCAATGGTGTTACCTCATTGTTTCATAAAAAGGATAAATGACATAATTGAAGTAAATTATATTATAGTTGAATAAAGTTGACTTTGATAACTATGTATACAAAATCTTTTCTTTATATAAAGTGAAACAAAATACAATTATGAAAACTTGTTTGTTTCATAATCCAGCTTAAATGGGACTCTACAACTACATATCCTAATATTGTGAAAAAAAAACTAGTTCTCTAAAGAATATTTCCTAAATTATGCATAATTTCCCTGTATATTATGTATGTAACCACATTTTACATCAAAATTATTTTTTCATTTTCCTAAAAAGAATAATTTGATGTTGGTAACATCACGGACTGAAAGGTATGAGGGGGTAGGGGTGCTACATATTTAGATTTTTTTTTCATGGCGGATTTAACGACTGTATAGTATGTGAATATGTCATTGTAATATAGGAAAAACTAATAGGCTAAAGCAAAACGGGAACGAAAATATTTGATGTCGCCAAAATATGAACAGGAAAAAGTGCGTGTATTTTGATAATGACCCAGCTATGTTTGAGATAAAAATAGACATCTGTTCAATTAATCATGTGATGTTCAAATTACTCTTTAACTAACTAAAACTTGTTAGCTTCTGGAGGCTGCATCCATTACCCATCGCCTGCATGCCGCGGTATATACTTGGATGTCCAGCTACGAAATTGCTTTGTCCAAGTGAGCTAAAAATAAGTGACAGAAAAACAAACCCGGCATACAACAAGCGCTCGTGATACCGAATAACCCCTCCTTTTTTTTTCTTTTTTTTTTCCGTAAATATCAGAGGGTCGACACATGTAAGCTGCTGTTAACATAAGATTGTATGAATATGGATACGAACAGATTAAAAGAAGGAAAAAGAGATGAAATAATAAATACATATTTTTTTTTATTGAATTAAATATGTAAACAGAAAGTTAACGAAAAAAAGGGGGGGGGGGCAATTCCCTGCCATGAGCGCATGTGCGACATACATGAAAGATAGTGGTACAAAATATAATGTTATACACTTACAAAAACTTCCTTTTGTTTTTGGTGAAAGAAATCGAGATTTTGGAACTGCTCTCGAAAACCGGGATCAAATTTCTCTTCAATGGCCACTAACGCTTGTAATGTACCATTCAATTCGTCTTCATCAATTTCATCAGATATACTGGGTACAGGTTCCACTTTTACATGTTCCGGATCAGCCTGTCCTATCCCGCCTTTGATTTCTATAGTATATTGTGCTTTTCGAGCATGCGTATATCGTCCTTGTTTTATTGCTGAAGAAAAATGTAAACAATATAAG
>MJUT01050874.1:818317-829189 GCA_002080005.1 Gigantidas platifrons | reverse complement strand
TGATGAAGGTTATTCCAGAAACGCGTCGTGATTTTGAGCCTACCTGATGAAGGTTATTCCAGAAACGCGTCGTGATTTTGAGCCTACCTGATGAAGGTTATTCCAGAAACGCGTCGTGATTTTGAGCCTACCTGATGAAGGTTATTCCAGAAACGCGTCGTGATTTTGAGCCTACCTGATGAAGGTTATTCCAGAAACGCGTCGTCATTTTGAGCCTATCTGATGAAGGTTATTCCAGAAACGCGTCGTGCGCATTAAATTTGATATCTACGTATTTATTATATGTAACAGAGAAGACCTCGTAAGTTTATAACTTTTGTCTGTTCCATTGTCTGTATAACTGCTTGACAATAAAATATGTTTCAAGTATTACATTCAATTTGCAGTTCAAGGCCAGCAATAAATGTAAGCCTCCATGCTTGTATACAACCCATGGGTAATTGACAGTTCCTCCTGTTATGATTTTAATTTGCAAGAAAATCCTTTTCTTTTTAAAAGATGTGATTTGATTGGGAGTAAAAATATTGTGTCGGAACTAATCAAAGTGTTTTAAAATGTCTCGGAATCACGATCAAGAGAATTTCTCTGTCAGTTGACATACGGGTGATAATACCAGGTACAAGAAGATCAGATCGTGTTTTTATCTGCCCGTTATCGAAGATGAATGTCACATTGATATAATAAATGTAACACCCATCAGGGCCGCCAAGGGAAATTTTGCAAGGCGGTGCAAGGTTGCTTTGGTTGTCCCGGAGACAGGATGAGACTCCTCTCAAATTTGTGGATTAGATTTGAAAATAGTGAAAAGAAATCAAAATAAAACATCTATGGTTAAGGCTATTGGGCCTTTCAGAGATTCGTGGCGCTTTCTTGGCTATCCGGTCCCGGACCGATGTACCGGCTGAATCCCTCTCTCATAGGCCATGACACCCACACATCAAAGTGCAGATTGATATAATAACTTAAAACAAACGTTTGCCTATTCCCCTCATTCTTTTTATTTACTTTATGTGTGCATTTTCGATTTATTTGGTATTGTAAGTCTACAAAAAGACTTACGGTGCATTTAGTTATAACAGTTCTAAATTCCCCAATCATCAGTCCTGTTGTGGACATACAAAAACAATATGTTACCACTCCTCACCTTGTTTAGACATGCCTGCACTTAAACATCTTTGGTATCGACAATATGAACACATTATTTTTTCCATTTCTATTTGACAATTCAGGTCTTTTTCACACTTATATGGAATTTCTAAGCTTCTTTCAAATTTTCTTATCGATCTTCGGTAAAATCCCTGTCAAAAGAATGCTTTGTATAATAATTGAAACATAAGTAAACTAAGTATGTATGTAAATTGTATTCAATGTTGGGAACATATATACATTTTGTACATTTAACCACTAACATGAGCTACGTGAAGCTCTTAAAACCGACTATGACATATACATTTTTTTTTGTATATATGTACAGGCAAAACATAAAATTTGTTAAAACAGGTAAGCACTATACAACAAAATAATAAATATATGTTAAGCTAATAAAGCACATGTATAAGCAAACACGCGCAAAGATAAATCAAACACGAGCACAGATAAAGCAAACACGAGCAAAGATAAATCAAACACGAGCAAAGATAAATCAAACACGAGCACAGATAAAGCAAATAAGAGCACAGATAAAGCAAATAAGAGCACAGATAAATCAAATAAGAGCACAGATAAAGCAAATAAGAGCACAGATAAATCAAACAAGAGCACAGATAAATCAAACACGAGCACAGATAAAGCAAATAAGAGCACAGATAAAGCAAATAAGAGCACAGATAAATCAAACACGAGCAAAGATAAAGCAAATAAGAGCACAGATAAAGCAAATAAGAGCACAATGAAGAAAAAGAACACAATAAAACAAATAAGAGCACAATGAAGAAAAAGAACACAATAAAACAAATAAGAGCACATTAAAAGCAAATAAAAAATCAAATAAGAGTAAAACATCTTGTATCTCGAACAATTTATTTCTGGAAATTACTTACTTCAATATTTTAATATACACTATTTATTTTCAAAATAATTAACGCAGAGAACATTGATTGAGTGAGTGAGCAATTGTTGTTTAACGCCAAAATGAGCAATATTTCAGCTATATCTGTTATCATGGTTTATGGTTAATGCCACTTTCAACAATATTTCAGTTATATTATGGCGGTCAGTTTTATTGGTGGAGGAAACCAGAGGACCCGGAAAAAACCACCGACCTGTCGCAAGTCACTGACAAACTTGTGAGAATAAGTTATAATCAATGAAATGATAATGATGTCCTAGACCAACACGCTTGATTGGATCTTTAAAGTTGAAACTACAATCAGCGGGAAGACATGTCGCTCCACTCGGACACATGATCCTGATCCCGAGCGAACCAAATTTTGTTCTTACTCATTAAAGTTGAGTGTATAGCGGAGCAGCATCTAATACCAATTTTATAGTCTTTGGTTTGACGAGACCGGGGCTCGAACCCACGATCTACAGCACTCGAGAACGTTGACGATGAGAGAGAGGAACGTATCGGAATCAACCGTGGGTTACCGACAATGACTATATTTAAAAGTGACGAAATTGAGAAGAATTAGAATTTCTGAATTATTGCATTTTAATGAACATTAAGCTAAATACTTCGTGTGAGAACAAGAAATTTAATTAGTTATTCTTTGTCAAATACTCTTATTTTTGAAATAAATATATTTATATAATCTATTTACGGCTCAGCAAATAAAAGGTATTTGAATTATGTCTACACGCTTTTTTATTGTGCTCGTTGTATATGATGTAAAAATGTTTTTATCCGGCTCATATCAATTATATTGATTTTTTTTTTAATTATCTTTTTATATATATATAATAAAAACTATAAGAATGCTTGGAGCTTTCGACTGAGCAACCAGTCTGCGTCAGCATGTTTACTAGAATATATATATATTTGTATAGGACAAACAGTTTTTTTTCCATACTACAATAATTCCCTATACATTTCATATAAAACCATGATTTTTATTTTTATTTTTGTCATGTCATTTCTTAATCGATTTTGACGGCTAAATTTTCAGCATTTAAAACAGAAATAGATATAGTTTATTCTTCATATATATTTTTTATATAATTTTATCTCTACCCTTATAAGTGACGTACGACAGGTCAGTGGTTTTCTTCGGGTACTCCGGTTTCCTCCACCAATAAAATGGACCGCCACGATATAACTGAAATATTGTTGAAAGTGGCGCTAAATACCATTAAACCAAACTAATCTACCCTTTTCCTTACTTAAGACGTGATTTTGATATGAAATTAATTTTTTCTTTCTACTCTTACTATATAATCGTAGAACATTGTGACGTATAAGATTTACGTTAATAATAGTTCTTTATTCCGTAAGCAAATACAGCTTATAAGATTATAGCTATACAAATATATCTTACATTATGCAGCATTATACACTTATATTTGTATAACATTTACAATATAATGTTTACAATATAATATGGGACCGTCGTGGTCAACAATATTTCAGTTATATCTTGGTGGTCAGTTTTATTGGCGGAAGAAACCGGAGTACCCGGAGAAAACCATAGACCTGTCACAAGTCACTGACAAACTTGATCACATAATGTTGTATTGACTACACCTCGCCATGAATGGGGGTTAAACTCACAACTTTAGTGGTGATAGATACTGATTGCATAGGTAGATGTAAATCCAACTACCATACGATCACGACCATGACGGTTCCCTTATATTTGAACGATCACCAACCAAAACTGAGCATAACAAAGAAAAAAGAAAAGAAAATAATGATCGAAAAACCAAAGAGAATAATTAAACTGATTGATAGGAGGAATAATATCATAAATATGCTCAATATGTCTTTATTAAATAATTTGTCTTTAAATTAACTAAATTTGGTTTTATTAAAAGCTTGTCAAGGCCAGTTGTGATGCACAAACAAACAAGAAGTGTTAATTGAACAAACTAAGCTCTGATCTTTGAGGCTTAATTTTGACGTAAGTGTGGAATAAACTAGCTACATTAGTTACACAAATAAAGAGATTATTTAAATTAATATTTTATATTTTTACATCATAATATAGTTTATTGAAAAAAAAATTAATACATAATGTAAGCATGGTAAGAATAGAAATCTTAAAGAAAATCAACTGAAATATTTAAATCAAGGGATTTCAAGAATTATATTTTTCGAGGTACAAAATAAGCTGCTGTTTGTTTTTAAATCAAGAGATTTCAAGAATTATATTTTTCGAGGTACAAAATAAGCTGCTGTTTTTTGTTTGTTGAGTGAATGAGTGATGATATTATTAGCCATATCATGTCAATAACAAACCGATTGATCGATTGATTGATTGATTTATGGTGTTTTAACGCCACTTTCAACAATATTTCAGCTATATCATGGCAACCAGTTTTAGTGGTGGAGGAAGCCGGAGTACCCGGACAGAACCACCGACCATGGGCAAGCAACTGGTAAACTTTATCACTTGCGGCTACGAGTCGAGTACACCCTTTTGTAATTTACAAAGCCGGGCGCGAACCCACGCCGTATTGGTGATAGGCTTGTATGAGTTGTTATATCCAAAGACCCTAACTCATTGAGCCACCCGGGCCCCCAAACCGATTGAAACAACAGTCCACTGGTAGACATGTTGCCTCACTCGGACACACTAGCCTGATTCAGACCTAAAGAAGTCTTTGCTGGTACTCCTCAATAGTGTGTTCTTAGAGGAGAAGTAGCAAACACAAGTTTTGTGGCCTTTGATTTGACCTGACCGCGGTTCGAATCCACGAGAGGCAAACACGCCAACCATTACCAAACCGATGCGATTTTATGAAAAAATGGCCACACAAAGCAAGCGCCAAAATTTCCAACAAGGCCGTAATGATATGTTTTTTTTATTTATTCGTTAAAAATGACATAATATGATAACATGTAAAATCACTATTTTGACGAGAACGGTCACTCATATGATACTACTATCAATGTTAATAATAACGTATGAATTCGTAAAGAGGGGCTGTCGTGGTCGTAATGTAGTTGGATTTACAACTATCTATGCAATCAGTTCGCTTTACCACTAACGTTGTAAGTTCGAATCCCGCTCATGTGAGGTATACTCGATACAACATTATGAGAAAAAGTTTGTCAGTGACTTGCGGCAGGTCGATGAATTTCTCCGACTTTCCCCACCAATAACACTGACCACCACGATATAACTGAAATATTGTTGAAAGTGGAGTTAAGCACAATAAATCAATCAACCAATATTATAATACTATCAACGTTTATAATAATAGATGGATGAATTCATATAATAAAGATACATGGACAGTAACATATAGAGACCTTGACCTTTCAGATTCATATATCAACATGTACAGCTGCAGGGATTGCGTTCATCATGCAATCATTCTTGTGGTGGAATAGAGTACAACAAATTAATAGACAACAATCCTCCGTTGTTCGGAGCACTCTACATACATGTGGACATAAAATATCAAATCATATGAACAAATTAATTTCAAGTAATTATCAAATTTTGACCCATATTCCATACGAGGTGGATCCAGATTTTCCGAAAGTGATGTGCTACATTCTTTGCCTCTTAAAAAAGGATGGGACAGACACACAAACTGACCAACCCAAAATCCCATAATATTAATAAAATGTTCCGAAAAGGGACACGGAGCTGCTATCTCCATCCCAAGATCCACCTATATGGTATCCCATAATAAAAGGGTTAGGGTAAGGGTTATGATGCTTATACGCCACTTTCAACAATATTTCAGTTGTATCGTGGCGGTCAGTTTTATTGGTGGAGGAAACCGGAATACCTGGAGAAAACCACTGACCTGTCGCAAATCACTGACAAAAACTTGATCACATAATGTTGCATCGAGTACACCTATGATAAAAAAAAATATCAAAAGATGTCTAAACATAGTTGAAAACATACCTTACAGGCTTCACACGTATTTACACCATAGTGGAACCCAGACGCTTTTCTGTGACATATTCTACACGGAGGTAGATAATTAGAGGACGGATTTGAAAAAGTACTATTGTTTTTAAGCAGTGTATTATCCTCTGTCGTTGAATCGGCGTAACTTTCTGGACTAAGACGATCCTCCATTGTATTGGACGCTAGAGCAACTGAAAATAAAACGAAACCCACTGTAACTCCATAACGATAAGAAAAAAAATTAAAAATATATAATTGATTAAGAAACAATTCATGGAAGCCATAATGTGTGTTGAGTTTTAACATGGGTTGGCGGATAAACTTTACTAATATACTGCCAACCCATGTTAAAACTCAAAAGACATTCTGGCTTCCATGAATTATTTCGATTCTGATATGTCTAACAATACAAATACGGTAGTACACCTTGACGGGAAAGACGGTAATTTATATTTATTTTACGTTTGCGGACAATGTCGCACACAATTTATGTTGCCAAATTCGAGCAGACGATAACTAATCAGCATGTACTTTTACGACGGGTAAGTCAGTCTTATTGATGGAGCATCCGTAACAATAATATTGTGCTTGCACGTTTTAATTGCACATCGGATATTTATTAATTTGGGATATGTTGATTATTTTCAGTGAATTTTGATGTTTAAAATGTTGTTAACAACAGTGTAAATAAATTTATTTGGTGATTTTATCACCTGGCTTATAATATGTGTGTGCCGTGCATGTGCTAATCAAATTTGCCATCATATAAATCGTCCTTTGTTTACAAAGCGAAAGAAGGACGTCATTTTAGAATATCAAATTATTTTTTTTTCCATCTCTGTTATCATTACTCAGTTTTATACTGATAATAGATACGAAAATAAAATATCGTAGGGTACGTGATCCAAAGATCAAGCTCACACATGACGTCACCTGGAAAAAAGGTTCGGGATCAGTTAAGAAAGTGGAAATCGAATGCTGCTATGAATTTTTCTTATATGGATTTTACCAAAGAATGGCACTGAAGAAATCCTCATTAAAATCAGCTGAACAATATACAATACACATACAACACCCTTTTTGGTCCATTGGGGCCTCTTGTTTGGAAACGAGTAAGACTACAATCCACTAAATCAATACAAACCAAGAGGGGGAGGGTTGATTTAACCACGCCACGTATTTGTGCCTGTCCCAAGCCAGGACCTGGATTTCTAACGTCATACATGTATGCTGGAACATGCATGGTCTTTCTTTGTGTTCATTTAAGATGAGACGTGATTGTTCGACTGTGTTATCGATATCATCCGTAAAATGTGACAAAATAAATCTTAAAACAAATTACCCAGAATCTGATTATAAAAATAGAAATAAAATAGGAAGTAGAGTTATTTCAAAGATCTGAAATTAACAGTACTTAAATTAGTAAAACCTGAAAAAGCAGCAACAGGAAGTTGAAGTTACGTGTAATAAGTTATATATATATATATATATATATATATATATATTTGGTGTTTAACGCCACTTTCAGCAATATTTCAGCTATATCATGGCGACCAGTTTTAGTGGTGGATGAAGCCGGAGTACCCGGAGAGAACCACCGACCATGGGCAAGCAACTGATAGTAAACTTATAACTTGCGGCTGCGAGTCGAGTGCTCCCTTTTTGTAATTTACAAAGCCGGGCCACAGTGACACTATTTTTTTCCATATTGACCCTACATTTTATTCATTGAACGTCGAGTGCCTGTGGCCGAGCGCGAACCCATGCCGTATTGGTGATAGGCTTGTATGAGTTGCTAGGTAATAAAACTACCTAACTCATAACGTGTAATATGAAATTCGAAAAATGTGAAAATATCTAAATTAAAACATGGAATGAAGTCTTATATAAAATGTCATTTCAAACATACATTGGATGTCTTTAAATCTAGTTCTTATGATGTTCAGTTGCATCGCGAAGTTAATTGCGACGCATGCGTCGTCTCGTCCAATACGGCTTTTCTATACAATGCAGACTCGTACAATATCTTTCCATATTGTACAACACTGTTTAATTACATTGCTTCCGTTTTTCATTGAAAAGTTACAATATGATCGGTTATGAAGTGGTCACATGATTATAAAAGAGATGTTTCACATCCCAATGAAACTCAAACCCGAACTTGCACGTGCCTTCATGACGACGTCAGATGTAAACAATCAATGGCGTAGTAGTTTCCAACAGCAAATAATCTAACACAAATAAAATTCACAACGAAAAATTCAACTATATTAAATTTTGGTGTGATTTAAATATAATTATAAGAATTGAATGCATTCTTTTGAAGTTTCATTGGNGCTGAAAGCGTTGACCGCGCTTCATTGAAAATGTACTTCGGTCAACACTTTCATACCCCAATGAAACTTCAAAATTTCATTGGGGTATGAAAGCGTTGATCGAAGAACATTTTCAACATCAATTGCTGCCGCGCTTCATTGAAAATGTACTTCGGTCAACGCTTTCATACCCCAATGAAACTTCAAAAGAGTGCATTCAATTCTTAAATAATAACCTATTATCATTTCTCTTATTACTATAATACTTGTTTATTATATTATATTTGACGTATTCTGTTATATTTGTTTATGTTACAATATTCATGTCATTTGTATTACAACAAAATATCAACAATTAAAAGTATTAAAATATTAAATATTTGTTTTAATATGTCATTTTATGAATGTTCAAAAGAATGATTCCAAAATAAACTATTCAAATTATAAAATAATAAAATAAACTTTTTAAATAAATGTTAAAAATAGAATAAGTCAAAAAGTAACTCTGTGATACTCGTTTGACAGAAGGAAACTATGTTCATTGATTGATTGATTGATTGGTTGATGTTTAACGCCAACTTTAGCAGTATTTCAGCAAGGAAACGAGAAGATTTAAAACAGACCTTCCCAGGCACTGACATTGAACTATCATTGCGTCTTTCCGCGTTTCGTTTGAGCATTATATAGCAGCAAAATATTGTATTGACGAGTACGGATTACGTGAATATCAAAAAGGTCAAGTGGCTTGGGCTTGGCGATTTGTCGACAAAACAGTTATGTTTGTGTTGTTGTTTTTTAATTAAACCAGAATAAGTTAATACGTGCGGTTACCGGTTTACCTAGTACATATGTTATAAATAGCAATACGGGTATTGACCTCTGGTTTGTGTTATAATTTGTATTAATAATGACGTCAAAAAATACTGTAACATGAATTCATTCTTTTTCTTTGATCTTTTTATGGTTTATTTACCAGAATGTAAGCAACAACTAAAAACTCATTCTCTATCCAGAGTTGTAGTTCCTGCTACGCAACACAACATCTCTGTCAACGCCCATTTTACAAGATTTTTGTAAAATTTAGAAACAGTAAAAAAATGTACTTAAAATTCTTTTAATTATTGTAAATATCAATAAAGATGAAAATAAATCACTCATTTCAAATCAATTCTCTCTTAAAAATGATTTGCCATCGTTTTTAACTTTTTAAACTTTACCTCCGCAAAATAGTTCTCCAAGAAGTGGGGGGGGGTCATTGTTTAACCGTTTAACTCTGTAAGCCGTTGTATAAATATTACAGAACACATGTATTGTGTCAGCTTAAAACATAAAATAAGCATTAAACACGATTGGCTTTAAGTGACTTTGATGTCAATTATTTCACTTTGTAATATATTGTTGTGTCCAAACATATCACAGTACATGTCTCATTAGTTTTGATGTAATAAAATTATACCACAGAATACAACATTAAGTTGGTTGCTTGGTTTATGGTGTTTAACGCCACATTCAACAATATTTCAGTTACATGTCACATTGTGGCGGACAGTTTTATTTGGTGGAGGAAACCGGAGTAACCGGAGAAAACCACCGAACCGTGTCGCAAGTCACTGACAAACTTGATCACATAAAGTATCGAGTACACATCGCCATGGAAACACTTGTAAACAATAAAGCTATTTGTGTAGACACAACCTGTAATATGTCTGTTTACACTGCTTTCTGTTATTATTGTGAAGTTGACAATATGTATTGATTTACTGTTGAGTAGAACCTAAATTTTGATAAACAATGAAGACAGAGGACACCACATGATCATGTGAAGAGTATTGACAATATTTTAATGAGTGATCATCATGTGAAGAGTATTGACAATATTTTAATGAGTGATCATATCATAGCTAAACGTGTTCTTAAGAGTGAGTGATTGTTGTTTAACGCCAACTTTAGTAATTTTTCAGATATATATTAATAGCGGAGGAGTAACAAATACAAATTTGCATAGTCTTTGGTTTGAACCGATCGGGGCTCGAACCCACGACCTACCGCACTCGTCTCGAGCACGCTCACCATTACACCACCGATGAACCCACGACCTACCGCACTCGAGACGAGCACACTCACCATTACACCACCGATGAACCCACGACCTACCGCACTCGAGACGAGCACACTCACCATTACACCACCGATGAACCACGACCTACTGCACTCGAGACGAGCACGCTCACCATTACACCACCGATGAAGCCACGACCTACCGCACTCGAGACGAGCACGCTCACAATTACACCACCGATGAACCCACGACCTACCACACTCGAGACGAGCACACTCACCATTACACCACCGATGAACCCACATGAACCCACGACCTACCACACTCGAGACGAGCACACTCACCATTACACCACCGATGAACCCACGACCTACCACACTCGAGACGAGCACACTCACCATTACACCACCGATGAACCCACGACCTACCGCACTCGAGACGAGCACGCTCACCATTACACCACCGATGA
>MJUT01050874.1:798736-811106 GCA_002080005.1 Gigantidas platifrons | reverse complement strand
CAGTCCGCCGATAGACATGTCACACCACTCAGACACATTATACTGATTCTGAAACAACAGTCCACAGATAGACATGTCACACCACTCAGACACAGTATCCTGATTCTGAAACAACAGTCCGCCGATAGACATGTCACACCACTCAGACACATTATACTGATTCTGAAACAACAGTCCACAGATAGACATGTCACACCACTCAGACACAGTATCCTGATTCCGAGCCAATCAGTCGTTGCTCGTTCTCCTTAATGCTACGTGCGTCGCGAAGAAGCGACACATACCAATTTTCTAGTCTTTGGTTTGACCCGATCGGGGCTCGAACCCAGGATCTATCGCACTAGAGGCGAGCACGCTAACCATTACACCACCTATGCGGTTTTTCTCACATTGAAAGAAGAGAGTTATGTTGGGGAAGTACGGGTCAACCTTCATCCTGTATGGTCATACATTATTCTCTTTTGTGGTATAAATGGAGTTTCAAATGTCAGCAAATAAGTATTTAATTTAATGATGTTTCCCTGTTTTTAATGGGGATCACTCACAAAATGTCTTTCAATAGACGTCGCTGATGTTCCAGAAGTGGTTATCGGAACGCAGTAATCTCGTTGACGCTTGAATTGTTTATGCTGGTTACAAGGAGACCTCAATATATTATGCCCTTTTAACATGCCTCAGCAGTGCTGTGTATGTAGCTGTAGTAATTCAAATGGTGGGTAAATTTCATGACGTTGACGACTCCTCGTGTTTTTCATTCTTCTTCTTCTGTTAGTGTTAGTTTAATAATATTTTATTGTATATATACATTACAAAAAAAAGGACCCGAGAGTAAGTAATACCAACTTACATGTCTCGAATGCTTCCATTCAATGTTCTATGTGGTGTTGCAAAAATCTAGTAGTACTTCTACTTTAGCGGACCCAAACCCTAACCCTAGCTCTATTGTTGTAATATCCGCATGGTAACGAAATGAAAGGTTATGGGTCATGCGCGTTGATTATTACAATATCTGCCTTCCGGGGGTCCGGCAAAGTAGATTCTACCCAAAATTTAAGTTTTAAGAATTTTGCTACCTGATTACAAATTCATATATTGTGTTCATCTGTGGCATTCATTTGGTATACTTCAAGATTTCATCTTTGTAACATTTGTTTTACATCTGCTACCCGTTTTCAATAATTTGTCAGAAACGGAAAAGGTGATAATTTTTTTAACGGCTTTCCCGCGTCCTGACGTATTATCAGTTTAAATCTAGGCCATGGTTTAGAATCTTCGTCATTGTAAAAACATTACAAACAAATCCGCTAAATAGGTGTGAAGGTCGTTGAATAATTAAACCAATCAGATAGCTCGTTTCATCACATTCATTTACTTTGAAAGATGGTAGGGTGATATGTAATATGTATTTAACGCCCACTACAATATTCAGCTCTATCATGGCGAGAACAAGTTAATTTTCAATGCTATGAGGAGGTCTGCTTTGCACTAGACCAACACACTCAGTTGGATTTTTATAGTGCTCGCTCAGTGAAAAAACAGTCCGCGGATAGACATATCGCTCCAATCGGACACATTAGCTTGATTTCGAGCCAATCAGTCTTTATTCTTTCTGCTTAATACTGCTGCGTGATTATCAGAGAAGTAATAAATACCAATTTCATAGTCTTTAGTTTGACCCGACCAGTGTTTGAATCCACGATCTAACGCACTCGAGGTGAGCACGCTAACCATTACACCAACCGATGTGGACAAGATGGTAGGCTATAGTGAACTTTGTACAAAACAAACCGATTAGACAATAATAAAGTGGAATCATACGATCACGGCCATAATTGAATCCATAAACCACTGTGAGTCTGGATTCAGTGGTGGCCGTGATCGTATTATGGTTACATTTACAAACTACATGAGCAACTAGTACCCTTCACCACTAAATTTATAACACTTAAACAATTATCAAACATTAATTAATTAAACAATTATCAAACATTAAAAGAGTTGTAAACATGATTATTTCGCCTTAGTTGATAAATACAGTTAGAAAAAAGTAGAAAATACTAAGACGAAATGGGGGTTGTACTACGGCAAAGTGGATTGTAAATCTTATTTAAATCAACAAATAGCAATCAAATGCAGACTTTGTTTTTATAACAAATAATTATTAATTTAATCAGGTAATATTTTGTATCAAATGTATAAAAAAAAATCATAATTTAAAATTTAAGCTTTTTTTAACTCGTTTTTCTTAATTATAAATTCAAGTTATTATATGAAAATTATATAAACTAACTCTTTTAAGAATTATCAATTTGGAATGAAATATTTTTTGAATCACTGAAAAATGTTTGACATATGTATTCATGATAACAGTATACAATTAATGTGGGTTACAAACTGACTAAAGATGTACCAGATGTCACCAAACCTGTTTGACGAGCTGTTGATCTTCCCTTCCTACCACCGAACAAAGTAGACGACTTTTGGTTATACAAACTGAAGAATGCAACACCCAGAGACGACTGCTTGAAACTAACTGATGACTAGTATGTAGCACAGACCTGAATAGAAGGACGTTTTTCTCAACCAACTTGGAACCACTACCAAACTGAAGGACCAAAAACCAATAACTATCTGGCAAAGAAATATCGTGAAATCGACGAGAGACTAGCAACACTGAAGACAGAAAAGATTGATTGATTGGTGTTTAACGTCAACTTTAGCAATATTTCAGCTATATAGTGGCGTGAACAAATTTTATTATAACTTAGACACCTACAAGACCCTTAGAAATAAAACTTAAATTGGTTCTGTTTAAGGATATACATACCAAAATATGAGAAAGTGAATGTCAGCAATGATTTAACTAAGACAGAGCTGGAACAGGAAACGTTACTATGGGAAAAAGCTAATAAGATACAAGCTGAGGACGAATCGGGGGACTTCCTGTACAAAGTGGGAGGGCCACCCTAGGCCCGAAAAGTAATGAAAATAAAAAAAAAACCAAAGCACAAATTAAGAAGAAAAGGAAAAAGAAATGTAAATAAATCTGTAAAAAAATGGGGATGAGGTTTTTAGAGCAACAGATGTAAATAGTTATAGAATTTTACCTAAACTAAACTGTTTTTATACTAATGCAGACCAGCTATTTAACAAACTACCCGAGCTTATTGTTAGAACGAGGGATATTAAACCGAATATTATTGGTGTAACGAAAACAATAGATACAAACCGGCATGTGCGGAATACTCATTACCAGAAGTGGGAAACTATCGTATGTTTGAAAAAAAATATAGACACAGAAGAAGGTAGAGGCTTATTATTATACATAGATATCATTCTGGATGCAACTAAGGTAACAATGGAATCAAAATTCCAAGAGAATCTTTTTGTGAAAATTAAGCTCAATTAGAACGACAAACTTTTAGTAGGCATTACTTACAGATCACCATCGGTGAAAACATGCGACTATAACAACGATTTATGGTCCCTACTGACAGAAGAAAACATATTTTGATCATGAGAAATCAATTATAACTAGAAATAAACTGGGAGAGCTGGAATACGAAAAGTGATAACACAGAAAGTATAGAAAATAAATTCATATATCCATGTGGGTTATGTGATCACCCAATTACATGGAACTGCCAAGGAATATGTTGTGATGATTGCAGCATATGGCATCATAGATCATGCATCGAACTATGCTCATCAGACTATGAACTCCTACAAAAACCAAACATACAATGGCTATGTTGTAAGTGTGATAGCATCAACGTTAAAACCTTCACATTTCATAGTTACGAACTAAACACATCAAACTACTACGACCCTCTAACACACAACAATACTTTCGAATCAGTAACTTCTAATGCATTCAGTCCACTCAAGGCTAGCATCCCAAAGACAAACAACTCGTATACTACAACATCAAAAATGAATACAAATAAAAACAGATTAAACAGCAGCAATCTATTCAACCTACCAGAAAAAAGAAACTTAAGAATTTTGACAGTCAACTGCAGAAGTATAAAGGACAAAACATCTGAATTTAAAGCCGCAATAAATGATATAAAACCTGATATTATCTGTGAAACTGAATCATGGCTAAAAGGAGAGAGACCTGGTAAAAATCCTACGAAAGATGCCATTAAATCTAGCGAAATATTTCCGAATAATTACACAGCCTACAGAAATGACCGTGGAACACTAGGTGGAGGAATATTTGTCCTTGTACAAAACGACATCATCGCGGGAGAAAACCCAGAACTAGTAACAAACTGCGAAGTAGAATGGGTAAAGATACAACTCAAAGACAGGACAGAACTGCTGATAGGCTCATTCTACATGCCACATCGAAACATGGAAGAAGTCAGAGTTAGAAAAATCATTAAACCTGGTCTCTAACAAGAAAAACATCATATTAACAGGCGATTTCAACTGCCCAGACACCGTGACAGTAAATCAAGACGCACAGGACAAAGAAATAGAAAGAGCAGTGATGGTAGTAACAGCAAACTCGATGGTACAAATTCATGAACAACCCACTAGAGGCAACAATCTACTGGATATAGTACTGACGACAAACCCATCACTCATAAAGTCATCAAATAACACCCCAGGGATATCTGACCATGACATGGTAGTCACAGACTGTGACACAAAACCTTACTACCAGAGTATACGGCCACGCAAATGCTACATTTACTCGAAAGCAAACTGGGACAAACTCCATGAAGACTTGACCAAACTATCGTCCACACTAATAAATATGTACCACATAGGATCATCAGTACAAAATCTATGGGACATATTCAAGACAGAACTCTTTGAGTACTTGGACAAACACATTCCATCCAAATTCGTCCGATCAAAATCACATCTACCATGGATCAACCATAAAATCAGGAAGATGTTGAAAAAGAAAACCAAATTATACCACCAAGCTAAGAAAACCCAAAAATGGACAAACTACAAACACTTCCAAAAAGAATGTAAAAGCCAAATAAGAAAAGCAGAATGGAATTATAGAAACGATACTATAATGGAAGGACTACAAAATAACAACTCAAAGCCATTTTGGAAGTACGTCAAATCTCGAAAACAAGATAACATCGGAGTATCACCACTGAAAAGTAATAGACAACTGGTAAATGACAGTAAGGGGAAGGCAGACATACTGATAAACCAATTCAAATCAGTATTCACCAGAGAAGAAAACAAAACACTGCCTAAAACAACGAAACACATAAGTAGATCAATACCAGACCTGTAATTTCGATCAGAGGGTATAGAAAAAATACTTAAGAATATAAACCCATCCAAAGCTTCAGGACCAGATAACATCCCAAACAGAATATTAAAAGAATGTGCCAAACAATTAGCTCCTGGACTAACAAGTATATACCAGAAATCCATCGACACAGGAACACTGCCAAGTGACTGGCTAAATGCCAATGTGTCATGTATATTTAACAAGGGCAACGCAAAGCGTGGCGTATTCCCTCGCCTAAAAATTTTACCCAGTTACCTTGACCTTTGATCTATGACCTTGAAAATCAATAGGGTTCCAGAATCTCTTAAAGACTAAGTATGTACCAAGCGTGGTCAAAATCCATTGAAGGATGTTGATTCTAAAGTGTTCACAAGGATGTTACAGGGTAAACATTAGACCCTGTGACTTTGACCTTTGACCTTGAATATCAATAGTGTTCCAGACTCTCCTAAGGACTAGATTTGAGCAAAAAAAGTTTGCTCAGCAAAGAAAAAGTTTTATGGCATCGGGGTCAATTGTATTGGTAAAAATGATTTTTAAGAATTTCTTTCGTTGATTTATAGAACTCAAACAGACTATAACTATGTGACATTCGGATTCAATTGATTTTCTAGCGAATGAATAATTAATTAAATATAACCAATAGTCTCAGTCCAGTATATATATTCGTAGTCTTTTTTAAAGAAAAAAACTGTGCTTACTGAGGCATGTTTGTAACATGTTTGTCCGTTTGCGACCCATCCTTTTTTATTGTGGTAGGCAAATTATTTTATATAATTTTGAATTGTTTAAAGTTATTTCAGTAGATACATGCAAACAATTAAAAAAAAAAATATTTCTTAGATATTGCAATAAAATAACCTTGGTAGGGGCATGTTTACCTGGGTAGGCAGGGAATGGGCAAACAACCATAATTTTAATTTAGGACTTAAACTTGGAAGCCCGGAGGGGGGGGGTAACTTTACCATTTTTTTATACGGATGTGCGGCTGGACATTCAAGTACCCTACCCATTCATATACCTCCCGGGTTTGAGGAACAATACCCATTCATATACTAACCTTTTCAAAAATACAACCCATTCATATACCAATTATATTTCTGAAGTAGTTCAACTGACATGACTGATCCGGGAATTAAAAGAAAAACCCAAAAGTTTATACAAAGGGAAAAAAATATATTAAAATTAAAATTTATCATCAATTTTGCCATCCATTTTGCAGTCGTATAAAAAACGTTTTAGTGCTTGATTATATTTGATCATTTATGCATGCGGACAATACCTTTTTTTTCCATTTTGCATGGTCGAATTTGAAAGGATTTGAAACAATTTTGTCCATAAATGCATTGTACAGTGTATATATGTTTGATTACATGGAGATTTGTCGGTGGACCAATTGATTATAGGAGAAGACAAGGGCTTGAATTCATGAGAATTTTATGTTTTTATTGATTTTTGCATTTTTACTATCCAAGGCCGTATACATACAATTTGTTTGGTAATATGGCCTTTAATAGTAAAATTGCAACAACAACAAAAAAACAACAAAACAAAACAATAAAATTGTAAAAATCAATAAAATCACAAAATTTTCATGAATTCAAGCCCGTGTGATCTGCCCGGGATCACTAAAACAGAGGATTTTTTCTCGAATGGTTAGGTGAACGAAAATGTCCCAGTGCATAATTACAGCTTTATAAAGAGGTTCATATACATGTGTGTGTTTAGATATCATCATATTACACTTTTTTCGCAAGTTTTAATAGTTTTTTTTTTAGATTTATAACTCGTCAGACCCTTTACAAATTAAGTAACGGTCCATTTAAGAACCATGCAATTTTGAAAGAAAACAAAACATCCTTTAAAAGGCTTCGTATTTTTACTTTTTTTTATATTTTATAGCTCTTTGGGTGTATAAAACGAAATGGATAACAATTCTTTCAAAGTGACTGGTCAGATACTCGAACTTTAATGTGTAATAAGTTCTATTGTATTTCTTCACAAATTTGTCTATTTTTTACAATGGGTTTATTTGTAAAAAGAACCACATGCATATGGTATTGTATTCTAAAGAAAACACACAAAAAAATATGAAAGCTCTCAACCAATGAATCACCTATTGCATAATTCTTAACTGCAGTGGTACTTAATAAAATACATCCGATTTGATGATAACTATTTGCATATTGATTATTACTAGTTTCTGTTCTTTTTTTCAGAAACGTTAAATGCATTGTTCTTTATTCAATAAATTGTTCATTTGGTCTCCTTTTGTATTTTAGCTCACCCGACTAAACAGTCAGGGTGATCTTGTGCCATCACTTGTCCGTCATCCGTCGCCCGTTAATATTTCACATTTGGATCTTCTTAAGAACCACTGAGCAGAATTAAACCATGCTTGGCAGAGGTGTTCACTATGAGGTCCTATCCTACACCAATTTTGCTACGTTTTATGCCGATTCGTCAAAAAATGGTCATCAGGAGACATTGTTAGTTTTTCAATAATCTTTTTTTCAAGAACCAACGAAGCGATGGTATGGAAACGTGATTTGTATGTTCATTTTGAGGTCCTTGACAGGTCTTGTTACTTTTTGAGCCCATCGGTAATTCAAAATCGTTCCCAGCGAAGGTAAAATTTTGCTTTGAAACCATATGTAAAGCAATATTTTCATGGTATACTTGAAAAAACACTGAACAGAATTTAACCACACTTGGCAGAGGTGTTCACTATTATGTCCTACGCAAGTGTTGTTACTTTTCATGGCGATTCGTAAAAAAAAATAAAAGAAGAATGTGTCTGAGGACACGGAGTTCCCCGCTTTCAGCTAAGTGGGCCTAACTTCCAAGCCGTATATGGGATCTGGCTGAAATTGAACTTGACCTGCATATTATGGTTGTAAACATTGTCTTGAAATTTCAGAGTCCTTTACAGGTGATAATGCTTTTTATACCGATCGGAAATTCAAAATGGTCGACAGCGAAGGTCAAAATTGCTTTGAAAACCTATCAATTACATTTTCGTCATCTCCTTGGGAACCACTGAACATAATTTAACCAATTTAACTTTGAGGGTTTTTAATATGAGGTACTACACAAGTGTTGTTACTTTGGTGCAGATCGATAGGAGATTTTTAACATTCTGATTGATCGATTTTCAAGAACCACTGAAGGCATTGTCGGGGGAAATTTATTAAAGTAGTCGTCCTCCTCACCACCTTTCTCATCCTCCTCCTCACTACCTCTCCCCTCCCTTCTCCTCCTCCTCACTGCCTCATTTCTCTCAATCCTCACTACTGCTCTCTCATTCCTCTTTAACCACTTCCTCACTCCCTCCTTCCTTTCCATCGTTCTCCTCACTACCTCCCTCCCTCCTCTCAGTAATCCTCCTCACTACTGCTCTCCTTCCTTCCTCTCACTACTGCTCTCCCTCATTCCTATCCATTCTCCTCACTACCTCTCTCCCTCTCAGTCATCCTCCTCACTACCGCTCTCCTTCCTTCCTCTCAATCCTCCTCACTACTGCTCTCCCTCATTCCTATCCATTCTCCTCACTACCTCCCTCCCTCCTTTCTCTCAGTCATCCTCCTCACTACCGCTCTCCTTCCTTCCTCTCAATCCTACTGCTCTCCCTCATTCCTATCCATTCCCATCACCACCTCTCCATCCTTCATTTCTCTCAATCCGCCACCTCATTACCTCTCTTCTCTTTCCTGTAATATTATCATCCACCTCATTACCTCTGTCTTTCTTCCGTCTCCATCCTCCTTATTAACTCTTCCTCACTGCCTCTCTCCCCCTTCTTCTGTATCCTCTTCCTAATTACATTCTCCGTATACTTTTCTCCTCCGTCATCATCATCCTCCTGATTACCTCCTCCTCGTTTACCTTTGTCACTTCATCCTTTCTATCCTCTTCCTTCAAATCTCCTCTTCACTATCTGTTTCACTACTTCCTCCTCACTATCTCCATCCTTTTCCATATTGACTCCTCCTTATTTTATACCTCTATCTCTCCATCATCTCTTTACCATTCTCACTCCGTCCTCTCTATTCTTCTCTTTATATTCCTTCCTTCCTGCCATCTTCCTCATACCTGTCAGTTGTGCCTTCCAGCACTTAGCAAACGTAAAGGGGCATTATCTACCAAATCGTAAATTTGTGTTACCCATAAAAACTATCAGATATGATTGATGCCTTAATAAAACGTGTTTCTGTAACTTATGAATGTTATGAAATGTACGCGCATCGGGAAAAAAAACCTGCAACTGCTCGTGTTTTGAGTTCGATCAAGAAATGGACGTCATCTTATTAATTATCGACATTGTTTACGGAGTTTGTCGAATCGTCATTAAATCAGTACAACAATGCACTTATTTCTTATTTTTTGTGAATTTGCTTTTAGTCGGTGTTAATTACGGACAAAGAATTATGCAAGCTGGCAGTTAATAAGCTACGAAATACAAATTATTCGTTTTCACCTGTCACTAGTAAGGTCAATTGCATACGGAAAAAGCGAGGTCAAATTATTTGCTTCCATGGTAATTTTCGTTTTCAAAAGGCGAAAGTGGTTCGATAAGCTGTTTAATATGAAATATTTACCTTTATTTCATCATTTTAAAGCTATTTACCAATTTCCAAAACATATAATTTTTTTGGTCAAAATCGTAGCTAATGCCCCTTTAAGTGTTTCTCACTTGCACTAAGGAAGATCGCTTTATCACTCAAAAGTGTTTTCCCATCCTTTCCTCCTACCTCCTTATCCGTTCTCACTCCATGTTCATGCTTGCCTTAGATATTACTATCATCATTGTTGATACCCTCTTTCGTCCACATTTAACTATTATGTCTTCCACCATATACATGTATAGAAGTGTACACAAGAAAAACCTTATTAAAAATGGAGAGGGAGAAAAACTAGTATGGGGGGAAAAATGAGTATGTGTTAACACATACTTGGTTTTCCGGGGGGGAAATTCAGTATATACTCATTTTTCCGGGGGGAAATCTCAGTATTTACTCATTTTTCCGGGGGGAAATCTCAGTATTTACTCATTTTTCAGGGGGGGGGGGAACTGAGTATATACTAATTTTCCCGGGGAAAAAAATGAGTATGTAACATCGGCACTGTCACACGTGGTTGCACTTTTAAGGGATTGTCACTAAGGACATTTTTTACGGATAAATAGTTTTTATCCTTCTTAAATGGTATGTTACGGATATATAAAAGCATAAAAAGGGGGTGAAAAGTACAGCCCTGTCAAAGTTTGTGCATTTTCACCCCAAACTTGTCCCTTGTCCAATATGCAAGGACAACTCGTTCTTCCCGGATACCATCAGAATTTGGAACGGCCTGCCACAACAGCTGAGTGAGTTGTACAAACCTAGAATCATTCAGGAAAGGTGTGCAAGAAATCTGGCTTCGATGAACAACACAGCCTTGTTTCTAACCAGTTTTTAACGGAGCACAATCACACAATGATCTGTATATATGACGACAAATGTTTTTCTCACATCGATCATGTAAATAAAAGTTACAGTACGAAAATACTCCCATGGGAGGACTGTACTACATGTATAAAGGAAGAAGAAGAACTTGAATGTGCATCTCGCAAATAAATGTCTAAAATAGACTTCACTCTTCCCTAAACCAGGACCCATACACAGAATTTTTCCGAAGGGGGTGCGTTTGTTCGGCTTCCAAATTTAGGGGGTGCAAATGCGGAGAAAACACCATTTTGACCCCAAAATACCTAGGTTTTTGATAAAAGATTCGTAAACTAAGTTGGAGAACGTATAGTCATAATTAATTTGACTAAAGGGGGTATGGTTTTGACTTATTTTTTAAATAAAGTTTTTCACCATGGGAAGACCAGAATTTTTTTTCAATCAACATTTAGCATTGCAAATACCCTTTATGGAAAAAAAATCATGGATCAGAATATCTTGTACTTGCCTGGTCGAAATATGTTTTTCTTCAAAAGGCCCCCCTTTTTTCAAGTTAAATGGTTAGTTACTTAGCTATAGGTTCATTGCATTTTATAAAGGCCTTAAAATGGGGAGTCTGTGTATGATGTACAGAAAATCAAACACTACCTGAAATACATTTGTCTTTTTTTTACAGAGGACAATTTACAGTTGTATTAAACTCGTCCCTGTAATCCAGTACATCAAGTACAGGCAATACCATAATCAAAACTCGTAGTTCAACTGAAAAACAGATAATCAACACATAACAACTAAAAATTGAGCAACACGAACCCCACTAAAAACCGTGGGTGAATTGAGGTGCTCCGGAAAAGTAAGCAATTCCTTCTCCACTAGTGACACCCGTCATATATGTTTTGTGACAGAAATCTATACTATTAATATATTTGTTATTATACTGAATGACTACATATTTGTTTTAAATCTTATTGTAGGGTTAAAATGAGAGTCAACTGTCCTGGTGGGAGATCATATCGGGGATATGTTACCCGGGAAATAGCCGCTTTCATAAATTCAGCTGAATGTGGTGAGTTGTAACTTGTGTAATCTTTTATAAATATGGTTTATCAAGAAATAACATTATTTTTTGTAATTGGAATATGAATTTCCAATTGTGATGCTATCATTATAGGCCTCCGGCATCCTATACAATTCAAATAAAGAAGATAACAGTAGCCACTTTATATTATACACCAGATCACCAAAACACACCAACTCCACATCACCACCACGAAGCAACACAACCGCCAACACCCCCCCCAAAAAAAAACAAAAAACGCCACTAAATTTATTTAGTAAAAAACGCTGAACTAATGATATTTTTAGCCAAGGTGCTTAAGTGGACATATGATCAGTAATCCCTTTGTGCTACTTTAAGATCTGTACTACAGTCTATAAACCAAGCAGACTGAATGTGAATGGAATAATCCACAATTTACAGAAAAGGACAACAGCCTAAACAGGCATGACAGGAATTACCAAAAATAGTGGACAGTACTGTACAACAGACCATACCAACCACGGTCCACCAAAAATAGTGGACAGTACTGTACAACAGACCATACCAACCACGGTCCACCAAAAATAGTGGACAGTACTGTACAACAGACCATAC
>MJUT01050874.1:763592-795648 GCA_002080005.1 Gigantidas platifrons | reverse complement strand
TTTTTGTTTTGTTTTTTATATTTATTTTATTTTTGTTTTGTTTTTTATATTTATTTTATTTTTGTTTTGTTTTTTATATTTTTATATTTTACAAATTAAAGCATTATTGTTACTTTTTTTTTTATAATATTTTGTTTTGTAAAAATAAAGAATTCTCACCTTTTTTTTTTATCATATTTACTGTGAATCCCCAAATTACAAGCATGATGTTTCTGTCAGGCTCATGTATCTGTCAGTCTGTACTATTTTTCCATTAGATGTTTCTGTCAGGCTCATGTATCTGTCAGTCTGTACAATTTCCCCATTAGATGCAGATAAAATAGAAAATATTCAGTATCAATGTAACAGTGCAAGATATATTTAATTTTTTAGCTCGGCTGTGAGTTATTGACATATCACTTGTCGTCCACCGTCCTTCATCATCTGTCAACTTTTACAAAAATCTATGGAAATATTGGGCTAATTGAAACAAATCTTTGCCACAATCATCATTAGGGTATGTAGTTTAAAAATGTGTCCAGTCAGAGTTTCTCTGCCAACCATTAAATATGGCCACCATGGTTAAAAATAGAACATGGGGATAAAATGCTAGTAAATATCTAGTATCTCAAAAACCGTTATGAATAGAGAAAATCTTACTGGACAAAAATATAAGACAGAAACTGTAAACAAAAAAAGTGAAATATGGTCTGAAATATTCTATTTTCCGTGGTATCAAGTTCAATTACTATGGAAAGGCAAAACAAAAGTGAGAATAGTCAAAAATGAAAAGGATCCTCCTCTCTTCATCAGTAAGCAGCTGATAAAAAAGGTTCTGAAAAACACTAATGTTGACATTATGTGGGACATGAGGTAAAATATTCTATTGTCTGTCACACCCAACAGCTCTGGAAAACAAAAGTGAAAATGGTCAAAAGCGAAAGGGTTCCTCCTCTCTTCACTAGTAAGTAGCTGATAAAATTAAAAAAGAATCTGATAAACACTACTTACAACTTCATTGCAAAAAAAAGGGGGGCGGGTAAAAAGATACATGCCTGAAGTAAATATGCATGGGATAACACATCTATAGGATAAACAGCAGATTTAGAATGACAATTGTATTGCTGTTTTTCATCTTGGTTTTTGTTGGAAGGTCTTCAACATTTAGTAAATCACTCACACCTTTATGTTTAATGTGAATTAATGCACATGAAGCATCAACATTACACTTTGTATGTTGATATATTAAGGAGTACAGTGTATAACCAAACAACTCGAGAGTGTTGTCTGCAGGTTATTTTACCTCGCCTTGCCACCACTTGACGTCCGTCGTCTGTCAACAATTAACATTTCAATCTTCTAAGAGAACTACTGAACCAAATGGGACCAAACTTGACAGGAATGTTCCTTTGCATGGTCTGACCAAGTGTTGTTACTTTCGTTCTGATCGGCCAACCAACAAAGCTGCCAGGGGCCAAAAAGAAGACCTCTGATTGGCCGAAATTAGCATCCAATCTTTTCATATGAGTGGCAGCAGTTAAAGATGGTCTTCGATTCTGATGTCCCTCTGATATGTGCATGTATTAAAATCTCTAAGAATAAAGCAACACTTGCTTAATCTCTCTTACACATGTTTTCTTGTTGTGCCAGACTAGGCCCTGCTATAGGATAAAATACAAGTTATTCATTTAACCTATACATTTAAAAAAAACCACACAGCATAACTAAGCACTAAAATTTATATATTTTAATAGAGAAGCATGTTTGCATTTAATCTATGCATATTGTCAATTTGCAATCGATTGCATTTATGGTAAAATGTTCATCATCCTTTCCCTTCTTGTGATGCCATTGATGTCATTCCTGAAAATATTTTGGTAATTGTTAGGATGGTTATTCAAATTGTCTCCTTCACCTATAAACATGTCAATTTCTTCATGTGTGATGACACACAGGTTATGTAAAATACAACCAGCCAAAATGATACATGCAATATGCTTCGGTTCATGAATTCTCAATTCCCTCAAACGACGAAAGCGTCCCTTGAT
Source organism: Gigantidas platifrons (assembly GCA_002080005.1). Classification (NCBI taxonomy): domain Eukaryota; kingdom Metazoa; phylum Mollusca; class Bivalvia; order Mytilida; family Modiolidae; genus Gigantidas; species Gigantidas platifrons. Next base: position 793,621 of record MJUT01050874.1, on the reverse strand, counting down.
GTGACCAATCGCTCTTTCTACCACTTGACGAGATGATGAAAGCACTTTGTAAAATCTTCTCCGTCTTGCTCCTAAATGACCATTGTCTTTAAATGGTGTGATTAGCCAATTCTTGACTGGATAAGCACTATCTCCAATCACAGCTTTGTCTGCTGAAAAAAGTTCCCCAGCTTCTGCTCTACCGAATAGAGTACTATTTCGTAAAACACGAGCGTCATGTGTACATCCTGGCCAACCAGTATAAACATCCAATATTTTTAAATTGTTGTCGACAACAATCTGAAAAAAAAAAAATTCAACCAATAGAAAGAATTTAAAAGAAATCAAAGCCTGTGACAGCTCACAGGGGTTCGGGCATATCATGGTCAGAAATTTATTATTTTTTTTTAATGTTAAATTTTTTAAGTTTTTATTTTAATTTCCCAACAGAATGCCAATTTCATTCAGATTTCGAAAAAAAGCCATATAATACCTCCTATACACTGTTAGGAGGTAGCTGGTATGGTGGATTTTTTTTCTCGAAAACTTAATGAAATCAGCATTCTGTTGAGAACAAATAAAACGAAAAAAAAAACATTAAAAAAAAATATTCTTAATACCATGATATGCCCCGAGCCCCTGTGGTCAGCTTTTCTAAATTATATCAATATAATATATTGTGTCTTATAAATAAATACAAAATATAGGTTTGTGACAAGTTAACAATATGATACTTCGCCATGCATGATCGCATGATACGCCCCTCCTTGTCTGATAAGTGAGGATCAATTATTCAGTAGATATGGAGCCCACATTGCTGTCAGCTTGAAAGGTGACCATCCAAGGGTCATCCCAGCCAAGATTAGTTTAATTTGGATAAATGGTGTCAAAGGTTAAACAATTTGTTATCATATAGCTACAGTTCACATTTGATTTTTTCCCTATTTTTGGTAACGGCGGCCATATTTGATAGAGAGCGGATCTGTCGGATACAATTCTGAAAGGGGACTACGTAAGGACCATCCCAGCCAAGTTTGGTTGGTTTAGATTAAAATGAATTGTTCACCGACGATGGACGCCAATTATGGCAAAAGTTCGCCCTGCCAAAGGCGAGGTGAGCTTATAATACAATATAACACAATTTAAATAAGCAAAGGAACATATATAGAAAGTACTTGAAATATTTTATGAACTCCATATTTGTTATCTTTTAGTTATTTGTAGACTGACAATTATACCTTTATATAATACAATTTTTATCTACCTGAAGTTGCATAGATGGGAACCCTTTTCTGTTATAATAATCACTGTCGTTAGAGGGACTGGAACTGAGTCTGATATGAGTTCCGTCAATAGCTCCGATAATGTGTGGCAGATCATGAAGCAGTTAGATTTCTTGTGATATTTCATTCTGGCGTTGTTCATTGGGCCATTCTATCACCTAAAATGGATAAAATATAATACATGTATAATAAAAAATATTAGAGATGTCGTAAACGACAACTAGTCCTCCTATCGGAGTTTTTCGTTTTCGTTTTTTAAATCTTGTTATATTAATTACATTCAAGTGTATCTTAGCTGACATTTCCCAGTTCCCAAGTGAACAATACATGTTCTACTGAGCCTCTAGTTTGTCATAAGAGTGCTTAAGGAATGAATGTATTGTATTTGTACATTTGCCATCGTCAGTCGTTGATTTGACGGTTGCAAACTGCGTTTTACTGGCGATGCGTTGAAATAGCAACCGCCTTATAATAGTTAGCATGCTAGCCTCAAGCACGGGGAATTGGAGTACGATCCCCGGTCAGGCCAAACCCTTTAAAATTGGTAATTTCTGCTTTCTCCGCTAAGCACGAGATAAAAGATTGGTTGGAATAATGAGTCCGAGTGGGGCAACATGTCTACAAGGGAACTGTTTCACTGAGCTAGCATGATAAAAAATCATGGCTGAGCATAGTCTAGTGCAAAGCAGGAATAATCCCCATCATTTCGTGTTCTGGCCATGATATTGCTGCAATAATTGCTGATTTGCCGTTAAACATCAATCACTGAAACGCCATTCGTTAGCGGAGTCATTAAAGCGGATATTTGTGAAAGTAAAATCAGTAAGATTGACGGACAGACGAACGGACGAAAGCCAATTATATAATCCCTCGTTTTCGCAAAAAGCAGAGCAGACATCTTCTCGTCAGAAAACTACGCGGACTGAAGTAAAATGTTTCAAGTATGTAATCAACTCCTACATTGTAGCGGCGGATCCAAAGGGGGTGTTCTGGAGGTTGGAACCCCATTTTGTTGGACTTATTCTTAAATCGTGCGCAAGGGGAGGGTTATGTTTTTTTTCAAAGTTAATGTTGAAGAAAAAAGATTTTGACCAAACAAGTGAGTGATAAAATATTCTGTAGTTTTCCAGATAATAAATATTGTTACATTTGAAAAAAAAATATTTGGTCTTCCACGTTAAAAAAGTAAAAATATTCAAATTGAAGGTAAAAACCATAACCCAACCCCCTTTCAAGTTAAATGGTGTGTCCCCAAGTACTATTACTCACACCAGCAAAGGCAGCAATAAAGGCGTCTACAACTCGAGATATACAAAGTGCCGTGGATTTTCCAAGGCCAAAATACTGTCCAAGTTCCCTGAAGGTTGCTTGATTGGCCATATAACACAAGAATAACAACAATATGTTTACTTGGGGATATCTGCTCATTACCACCTCGGTGTTCAAATATCAATCTTTGTTCAATTTTCTCTGATATTGTTACAAACAAATCTTTGCTGACTCGGAAATGTGTCCTGAAGTCTTCACTGATAAAAGTTGGAATTACATTTTCGGTATAGCCTTCAATACGAGGAAGAAAGGGACGCTTTGTTGATACCAAAAGCAGACGAAGCATCACTGCTATGTTATTGTTTGTTATCAACTGCGACTGTATTGAATCGTCATCATTATCAACAACAACAACTTCAAACATAGATGAAAAGACATTCTTTTCGGCCATATTTACTTTACTCGACAAAGGAGTAAGTCGTTCATGTGAAAATAGGTGTGCGCATGGCATTCTCTGTTTATTAATAGAGTGTTACGTCAGTGGGGTTAACTTGAGAGTTTCACCTGAACACAGCCTAGGGTTCCAGACTCTCCTAAGGACTAAGTATGTACCAAGTTTGGTCAATTGAAGGATGTTGATTCTAGAGTGTTCACAGGAATGTTACGTGGTAAAGATTTGACCCGATGACCTTGACCTTTGACCTTGAAAATCAATAGGGTTCCAGGTTCTCTTTTAATGACTAAGTATGTACCAAGCTTGGTCAAAATCCATTGAAGGATGTTGATTCTAGAGTGTTCACAAGGATGTTATGCGATAAAAATGTGACCCGGTGACCTTGACCTTTGACCTTGTAAAACAATAGGGTTCCGGATTCTCTTAAGGACTAAGTATGTACCAAGTTTGATCAAAATCCATTGAAGGATGCTGATTCTAGAGTGTTTACAAGGATGTTACGCGGTACAAATGTCACCCTATGTCCTTGACCTTTGACATTGGAAATCAATAGGGTTCTTAAACTTAGACTTGGATTCTTTACACTCTTTGGCATGTAATTGGGGAGTAAACTTTAATGTGTCTAAAACCAAATCTATGCTTTTCACTCGCAAAGTCAATGTAAATAATCCTCCTCTTTATATGAACAATTCGCCCTTAGAAAATAGACGTCCCACAAACATTTAGGCTTAATTCTCAGTTCGAATGCTAAATGGAAAGATCATATTAATGAAATTTATTCCAAAGCCTGTAAACGACTTAATATCATGCGCCTCTTGAAAAACAGGCTTGATAGAATCTCCTTAGAAAAATTATATATTGGTTTTATAAGACCAATCTTAGAATATGGGGGTATAGTCTGGGACAATTGTACAAAAGAAGAATCTAACCTAATAGAGTATATCCAATATGATGCTGCTAGAATTGTTTCGGGGCTAAGAAGGGGTACTCCTAGGTGGAAACTTTATAACGAACTGGGGTGGGACTCTTTAGAAAATAGGCGTAGCAAAAGTAAACTATATTTTATGCACAAGGCATTAAGTGGTAACTTACCAGATTATATTGCACAAGTATTTATATATTTTGCTAATCTTAACCCCCATTATGATTTTAAACATCCTAGAAATTTCAATGTTCCCTGTTGTAGAACTGAAAGTTACAAAAATAGTTTCTTCCCTCAGGTCCTTGATATGTGGAACTCACTTGATGACAACATCCAGAATATCCCTAGTCCCTCTGCTTTTAAAATGAAAATTAATAAAACTTAATTCGAAATACGAATTAATTTCCATTATTAAAGGGGAGTCCCCCCTTCAGGAATTTGGTTGACATATGATATGTCAATCAGAGTAACTTCCCTTTGTACGAGTATATAAACGGTTGGGCGTTTGAAATTCTTTCTTTTTCGGTGCAGCAACATCATCAAAGCAACAAATGTTTTGAAAATTGAATTGGATAGTGGACTTGGGAAAATTCTGCAATATATACTGTCGGATAATTTAACAGGATTTGTTTATTAATGTTTTAAGAGTTTAATTTCACAGAATGTTGAATTTCATCACCTTTATAATTTATTGCTGCATTTTACATAATTTGGAAGTGTCATCACCACGTGCTACGCTAGACAAAGAACACGTGGCGATCCTTTGAATAGCGGAAGTTTAATATTGCTTATTTTATTTCAAACGGGTGTGACTGTCTAAAAAAATTCTCATTCGATTGTGAGTTTTTCCAATGGAAAATAGAACTGATAACATATTAAAACAAGATTACGTCATGAATATCTTCAAATTGGCATTTCCGTTAGGCCTACATAACAAACTTATCAACAAGGAATATTTCCGTTACATCGCAAATTTATCAAAACAGGAATTCCCGTTACAATATTTTTTGTTTTAACTGTTTCTGCAATCTATAGTGATTTATTATATATAGCTCTAAACACGGAACAGTGGTACTTAATTTGTATATTTCTAGGTCGGATTTGTCAAGACTTAATTTATTTGTTTATGTTTTGTAGATTGATCGATATTTGGGTTGTTGACCTGTTAGGCTGTTGACAGCATGCCGCCTAGAAAACGCAATATTAACTCCCCAAGGAGGTATGAGGGACAAACTGGAACACCCAAGAAGAAGAAAAAAAGACTCGACATGGAGATGTTCCACACTCGGCGGACACACCAGTTGTGGCCCACGAAACACAGACCACTTCGAACGAAACTAACAGTGGCAGTACTTTTACGGGTTGTGGTGACCCCCCTCCCATACAAGCAGCGAACCAGAGCAGTATCAGCCCACAGATTGGTGTAGGCGAGTCGATCAATAATGATCCTCTGCCTTTCGTTACTTTTAATGATCTTGACATTTTCATTACGCAAGAAAACAAATTAAAAATTTGGAATGGAGAATTTGTCGACTTGACAACTTTATTAAAACAAAACTTTGTAGCTACATGTCCTGGTAATTTGTCAGGCCCGCTTACGATGCAAAACAATAACCTATATGTGCAAACAGCTCAGAAAAAAATTAAGCAGATTACTAGCATTGAAATGTGGACAGATGCATTTATCAATTTTATTATTGTTTATATACAAAAACATTCTGAAAAAATGTCAGACATATTAAGATATCTTACAATAATCAGAGAAACTGCAACTAGCAACCCTTTACAAAAATGGTTATCTTATGATGATCATACTTTACTATTGGTGAACGTAAAACTAATATTATCTATTGCCAGCTTCGAAATGAAGCCAGTAATCTTCAGCATCATCTTCTTCTCAGCCACTTGTCTGACAGCTCGCAGTGTGAATGTGGGGATGCCACTGAGGATAATTTTCACTATTTTTATATGTGTCCTTTATTTATGAGGCAGAGATTTGAACTTTTTAAAACTTGAAGAAAATTTAATGAAATTGTGAGTGTTGAAATCCTCATTAATGGTTCTTCTGAGCTATCTATTGATGAAAATACTGAAATAGTTTTAACAGTCCATGATTTCTTAAGTAGCACAAGGAGATTTGTTTGATTTGAAATAATATGATGTGTCATTTACTGTCGTTTTACTTTTTGGCTGACATGTTTATGAGCTCCAATATAATTATAATTATTATTTTTTTCTTCTGTTGTCTTTCTGTTTCTTAATTTAATTTCATAAAACTAAACCTGTAAAGGTCACTGTTCCAACTATTACGGATACAGATGATATTGAAAATGTAAACAATCTTGTTTTGTTTTTGGTATCGATTTTGGGTAAGTTACCCAAAATGATAGACCCCCCAAAAAAATTATTTATGGCAGAATTATCTGTTAAACTATTTGATATTAGACTTAATGTTGAACAAATACTGAATAAATATTTGTCACTTTATTAATGTATAAGCAGAACTTATATCTGCTAAATGTATGTTTTTAACTTTTCAAGTGCAATCATATCGAAATGTATTCTAAAATTATTTACACTTACAATGACAGCCTCAATCAATATTGTATACTGGAATTGTCAGGGTTTTAATGCTCATGGACCAGAATATATTTGGTCTATGAGTAAACAAAAACAAATACCTGATTTTATATGTTTACAGGAAACCTATTTTTCAAAATGAAAAAGATCACCCTGATATTACAAGATTTATTCTTGCAAACTTCTCAACAAGAAATAGTAAAAGAGGTGGCACTGCCATTAATTGCAAAAATCATATAAATTATACCGTCAGAAATATTGACACCCTGTTAGAAGTGACAGCAATTGACATCAAATTAAACAATAAATTAACTACTATAGTAAATATATATAATGCTGAGAGTAGAACTACATTGCATGCAAAGTGACTAAACAGATATTCACCGAAATTAGTGAACAATTTGTTGTTTGCGGAGATTTTAATGCCCATCATAAATTATGGGGGGGGGGGGTAGACAAAATGATACAAAGGGCATCCAATTGTATAACAATATTACAGAAAATAATATAGTAATACTAAATGATGGTACTGGTACTAGATTAAACCCTATTAACCTGGAAACATCTAGTATTGATTTAAGTTTAGTTAGTACATTAATCAGTTCCCATTGTACTTGGTATGTAGATAAAAAATATACACACGGTAGTGATCATTTTATTGTCAATATAATACTTGACTGGGATGGATTCGCCAATACATGTAATAAAAAATGTAGTTATGACATGGTCTCTGACAATATACAAGAGACTACATTTTTTGTAGTTCACTATTAACAACATAACTTCAAACAATAATTTTTTTCTAAAATGTACAAATCCGCTAACAATCAGTCATAAACAAAAACTCAAGATAAATTGAAATTATTCACTTCTCTCATATATAAATTCATTATTTTTTTGGTTTTATTAAATAAATTCATACCCACTATTCTATAAGCGCCACCTACGTTATTTTTTAATAACTCAAAACAAATTTGTATAGTAGTACTAATGAAAAGCTAAGTAATAGTAGAATTATTATAATTCTATAAATATTTTTACGGGCGCAATTTCACTTTGATAAAGTCTCCGTCAAAACCCATAATTGATTGATTGATGCATTAGTTCAACATGGCAAATACATTGTTAGATATACAATTCACTACAAATCGACTTGGCAACCAGAACTTGATACACAATGGCTACAGATTTCAAGTAAAGCTTAGACGTGGAGATAGATGTTACTGGCAATGTTCCACTCGTACCTGCACAGCAACAATCAACACACACAACTTATCAACAAAAGTATCAGATATCATAACCATCCATCTGACAGTATGCAATTGAAAGTCAATGACATACTACATTGCATGAGAGACAGCTGTAAAGATGAACTCACACCTATTCCAACTATATATGAAAAAAACCTGGTGAAACTACTTAACTATGAATAGAATGATGACATCCACCAACTAGTAGCCAACATACCAACATTTCAATCAGGACAGTTATACAACCAAAGACAGAAGCTTCATCCAGCACTTCAAACTACAGCAGCATGTTGTTGTTTCTGTCCATTCATTTGAATGGTGAATAGACAGAAACAACAACCAGAGAACCTTTTCTATTGGCAGATGTCAATACTTATGGCCGCATACTGGTATTTGGAACACACACTACCCTGACCCACTTAGCAGTAGCTGACAGTTTTCACTGATGGTACTTTCTACACGTGTCCCACCGTCTTCCATCAATTATACACACTGCATGCCATGCTAGATGGTACTATGTACCCACTCATATACAGCCAGGGAGAGACCAAGAGATCTACACCCGACTACCTACTATACTACAAGAGCTTTGTCAACAATGCAATATTCCATTCCGACTCACGACCATGTTCTTAGACTACGAGGTAGCCATCGGAAACGCAGCGTACAGTCTTTCTTGGCATCAACATCAAATGCTGTTTTTTTCATAATACTCAATGTATCTGGAGAAACGCACAGAAGCATGGTTTACAGATAGCTCAGAGGTGGCGAAATTCGTCGGACCGTCGGACTTGTCCGACTTTTTTTTGTTGCTGGTCCGACTAAAATCGTACTTTTTCCGAACCAGATGTCCGACATCGATTTCGGAGTTTATTAATTTTTTTTTACACATAATTTCCGGTTTATAAAGTTGAAGAATCGTTTAAATTCGTGTGCTTTGCTGAAAATGTTTAAACTTAAATATGTGCCCGGAGCAGTACCGGGAAAATCTATCAAGCGTAAGATATCAGAAGAGGAAGTAAGAAACCGCCAAAGTACGTACGAAGCAAAAAGAAAAGACCGGCAGCTAAACACATCATGGCAAAAAGATCGACCCTGGCTTGTTTTCGAAAACGATCAAATGAAATGTGCGGTTTGCATAGAACACATGTCGGACAAAAGTAAACCTATTAGTAATGCTAACTTGAAAAACCAAAACACATTTATAACAGGGTGTACAAACAGACGTGTGTCTGCTGTGATTGATCATGAGAGGTCTAAAACCCACATTTCAGCAGTGGAAATTAAATCAGCTAAAAGTCGTACCTTGGAGGAAATTAGACATACAGAGACAGGCAAGGCATCAACGTGGCTGCAAAAATCAGCTATTGATAAACTGACTTATTTATTTAGGAATACGCATGCTGTGGTAAAAAATGATAGGCCCTGTGTGTGTCAGAATTTTTCAGCAATATCATGGTGACCAGTTTTAGAGGTGGAGGAAGCCGTAGTACCCGGAGAGAACCACAGACACTGGGCAAGCAACTCAGAACTGGTAAACTTTATCACTTGCGGCTCTGAGTTGAGTGCACCCTTTTTGTTAATTAAAAAGCTGAGTGTGAACCCACGCCGTATTAGCGATAGGCATGTATGAGTTGTTGGATCAAACGACTTAACTGATTGAGCCACTCAGTATCCTCTTGCTCTTAAAATAAGATCCAATGGTCATTGGTTAGAAATATCTTTTATTCAATCAGTTTTGATAAAGTATTGATTTTTGCAGAAAAATTATCCGGTCAGACCAACTTGAGTTCGGTCAGACAAAAGATTTCAACTTGTCTGACCGAATGTCAGACAAGAGTCTCAGGAATTTCGCCAGGTCCGATAGCTTACAAAGAAAACGACGACATCCACCTACAAGTTCGGAGGGCTGCAGTCTTACCACTACTTCCACTCAACACGATAGAAGATTACTGGTTCAACGCACAAAGCCGACGTAGACACCAACATTGTAACTCTTGGCTTCACAGACTACGCTACCAGTTACTGGGTAGAAGACAACCGAAATTTGTGGAACCACTACGCTACAGAGGGACCCAGAACTGCAAATCATCTAGAAGGTTGGCACTGCAACTCAAGTAACTAGTGAAAGCTCCACATCCGAACATCTACAGCATAATACAGTTACTCAAACATGAAGAAGCCATCAACGCTTGCAAATTCAGTACCAAGCAGGGGGAAAACGTGTAGCGAAGAGGAAGTACAGAGATATAGACAACAGACTAGCAACACTGAAGACCAGACTTCAAGAGGGTGAATTCACACAAGTCCAGTACGGAGATGCAGCATCACACATACTCCACATAGACTAAGAACTTCAAGTGCTATAATATATTTGTATTGACATTATATATTTATGATTGATGACTGAATACAATGTAGTGTTTCTCTTAATGTGTTACAAATGTAGTGCTCACAATAAATAATGTTTTGCTGTAGTAAATATTTGATATTTTGTGATATTTTTTCGAAATATGAATAAAAGATAGTAAAAATATATAGTATTCTCTTTATTTTCTACTCAGTCTTACTTGAGTTAATTAGACTTATGTTTTTATAAGTTAATCCCACCTAAACCTTTGTTTATACAACAATTCTAGGTATTCCAACACACTTTTCTGACCTTTTTACCTATAAAATATCAAATGTTGGAATAGGTAGAATAAACCATTACCATGTATTAAAACAATCCAGTTATTTGACAGCATCTTTATATAAATTATGTGTAATTAATCTGAAGCATGTATTCATGCTTAATATTTCAAACAGTTTTATAAAAACAAAAAATATAAGAGATCAAATATGTTGTACCGACAGCTTGCATTCTATAGTCGTGTAAAACAACTCAAATATATGGTTTCAAGCAGACTTGTTATAAATTGTGGGTGCTGATATTTTGAAATCATTCTGGAATTATTTCTTGTTAATCCGTTAAGTTGACGCTAAAATTTCAAAACGGCCGGCTAAATGTCGTCGCGTTGAACTAACACTTCAAGGCAAAATTAAGTCGATTAAAGATTCAGAAAGTTTTCCGAAACGATCTCAGAAATCTTTAAGCGAGAAATTCGGAGTAGGCAAAACAACAGTTTCCGATATTATAAAACGCAAGTCTGAATAATCATCCAAACCACCAAACCAAACTCCAGTAGATAATGTTATTCAATCCATCTTGAAATGTTGCAGGGAGGAGACTACACCAATCCCAACTATTTACGACCAAGAAGTCAACAGAGTGGAACGAAGAAACACACAAAGTTGTAGAATGACTACCCACATGCGAGTCATTCAGATGTAGCTTCTGAAAGGGGCAAACTAAGACCACTCTTACCAGCAGCTACCCGTAAAGATATATCATCTTAGAGGGACAATGGACTCTCACAACAGCAAACCAGAGATTCCTCCTTGCTGAAAGAACAACAGGTTTGTACAGGAATTACATTCGACAGATCCAATACACAGCTGACAGTAAACGTGCTCGTCAAATGACATTGATAAACATTTAGTTATGGAATGTCAATACTTATTAACAGAAAAGAATAACATGTGTAATCAAATGACATGGTTAAACATTTGGTTATGGAATGGCAATACTTATTAAAAGAAAGGAATAACATGTTCTAAAAAATTGTTGATGAATGACCAGTTCAAAACTCTGCAGATGCAATTCTTGAGATACTGCTGGGGAGCTGTTAACGATACAATTAAGGAACTTGACGCAAAACAGATTACTAAAGGCTAAATTTCAATGGTGCTAGCCATTCCTGTAAAGCTCCCATATATGCATAACCATCCAAACCACCAAATCAAACTCCAGTAGAAAATGTTCTTCAATCCATGTTGAAATGTTGCAGGGAGGAGACTACACCAATCCCAACTATTTACGACCAAGAAGTCAACAGAGTGGAATGAAGAAACACACCAAGTTGTAGAATGACTACTCACATGTTGGTCATTCAGATGTAGCTTCTGAAAGGGCCAAACTAATACCACTCTTACCAGCAGCTACCCGTAAAGATATATCATCTTAAGAGGGACAATGGACTCTCACAACAGCTAACCAGAGATTCCTCCTTGTTGAAAGAAAAACAGGACCCGGTTGTTCAACTTGTCGTTAACTTAACGCTCCGTTATCTTTATCGTGTCGTTAAATATTCTAACGATGTGTTACTTAACCTAACGATAAAATTGTGTTGTTCAACTAAATTTTATCGCATGGTTAGTTAACGGTGGCGTTAAATTTTAACGACAGGTTAGAGAGTATGTTATTACCCATAATTCAAGATTTTAATAAAAAAAACAGACTTTCCTAAAAAAAATGGCTGACACATGTACAGATCAAAAGAAAAGAGACAGAAAGAAATATTTTACTGAAGCAGAGATTAATGCGATTCAAGATGAGGTGCAGAAACATTTTTCACTTTTGAATGATAAATTTTCGACTGCAAAAGCCAACCAAAAGAAATTGGAAGTGTGGTCAAAAATCAGCAGGATGGTGTCTGCCCTGTGAGTTGCACAGAGAACACCCAAGGAGTGCAAAGATAAATGGGTGAACACAAAAAAAAGAGGCTAAGAATGTCTATTTCATAGCCAGAAAGGGGCAGAGGCAAACAGATGGTGGTCCAGAGATAAAACTGGTCACACCAGCAATCAATAGTACAATAGACCTATGCAGGGATTCAGCCGCCTTCAATGGCATTGGAGGGTTTCAAACCAGCGTGAATGGTAATTTATGTTCATTTATTCATCCATTCAAGCTAATCCCGTTTAGATTTTTAAAACTCCCATAGTTCTTATAACGTGCAATCTCTAATAAGATCGATTAGTGTTTATTCAAAGGTGGTCGTCTGCTCGGACAGTTTCTATTTTGACGCTGTAGATAATGATCTTGATCTGACAACTGTAAACATTTGGTATAAATGTCTTTTCCGACTATATTTAAACCTTATTTCAGATCTTTGCAAATTCCCGAAGTGACCTCGATAACATTACTGATTTTTTTTTATTACAATTACCAATTTACTTATATATTAGTGTCTCTTCATTTTTCTGAACAGGTGTCCGCCTTTTGTCAATTCTTTTTATCTCCCTTGGCATATATATATCTCTTCGTACCAAAGCCGTTAACGGCCCAACTGATTGATTTTGATTTATCGATGATTTGGAATTATTTGACAATTTATATTTGTATAGTTTATGTTGAATATGTAAGATATTTTAAAACAATTTGGTGGTATTTGAATAGTGTTTAGAAACTGGAACACAGGGTTAATCCGTCTGTGACGATAGTTTCATAGTTTCTCGAATGTGGCGCGAGGACGCATCGTTCAAGTCATTTCGCTCCATTCCGCAAATGTCCATTTAAATGTACTTTTTAGTTTTATTTGTCCTTTGTTAATCGTCATTTTGGTCTTCCCAGTTTTGTTCTGTAAACTCTTTTTGACACTTCGGTATTCCTACCTTTTTTTGTACTGGTGACATTATGTAATATATGATTATTGCACGAAAATTGGGAACTATTGTCCTGAGTAGAATGTTTTCAACATGTATGACATCACTGAGATTCAAGGCCATCTTGGCATTTTTGCAGATCACACCATTACCTGATGTTGATAAAGGTAAAATATATTTATAGATTGTAGTCGTTTTTTTCATTGTGTTTATCTAGCACTATTCTGATGCTGGTATACTTTTTTGCCTGAAGTTCATACTTCACAACACTTTTTCTAATACTGTTGTACAATGTATGTAACTGCAAATCATTGCTTTATTTTAGGTACCAAACTTTAGCTTGCATGTCTTGTCAGGGCAGAGGTGCACTAGGCATACAAGACAAAATTGAATAAAAGGAAAAAGGCCTTTACAACAAAAACAAGAAATATTAATTATAGAACAAATAAGATACTTGCACAGAAAAAGAATCTCACAATGAGACTTGTACAGAAATAGAATCTCACGATGATACTCGTACAGAAAAATAATCTTCTGATGAGACTTGTACATAAAAGGAATCTTGCGATGATACCAATGCAGAAATAGAATCTCACGAGGATACTTGTACAGAAATAGCATCTCATGTTGATACTTGTAGAGAAAAAGAATCTCATGATACTTGTACAGAAATATAATCTCATGATGATACTCATACAGAAACTTAGAATCAACTCATTCAAAGCTACTCACTTTGGCGCCGATATTGCGTCACCACTTCCGGTTTACCGGTTCATCCAATAACCAATTCAATACCATAATACAATATACAACATCGATGTTGTTTTGGCCTAATCAAAATGGCGAATGTTTCACCTCCTTAACGACAAGGGAGATAATTCGTTGACCGAGATACCCGTATGTCCGGAAAAGATAATTTTAAATTATTAAAACAGAATATAAAGTAAAAAAATAATAATTTACATGACAGTAATTAATTGCAATTTTTACATTCCTACCGTTTTCTTCGTCCTTTTAATAATTGATTTAAAACAATATATAAAAGAGATAATTGGATTGTGAGAATTGGCGTTTAATAGTACGCGTGTATAACTTCGGCTTTTCTTTGAAGTTGATATTGGTTATTCTAAAATTTCTTATTAACGTTGTTTATACAAACTTTTCATAAATTTAGATTCCAAACACTCAAAGTTTAGAAATGGTAAAGTTTGCAGTATTTGGTAGCAATTTCGTTGCCAGACTGAATACCTTTTGTACAGGAGATACGAAAATTCCAGGCGAGTGCATTTTTTTTTTGGCTTAGGCGGGATGAAGGCGGAAAATGTGTCCGACAGTTTATTAGTAAAACTAAGGTTGCATGCACCAGATGTTGTATTCATTCATATAGGTGCCAATGATATTAGCAAGGACAGTTCCTGCAAAACTATATGTGAGAATATTCAGAGTCTTGTCGGTGAAATATACAAAGCCGGTGCTAAAGTAGTTTTTGTTGCAGAAATATGCCAAAGGGGTAATTTCACCAAAACACCAGGATTGACATTTCAAACTGATAACAAAAATAAGAACTCTATCAACAGGACATTACAGAAACTCTTTGGTGACAATTTTGTGACATTTAAGGGCATAGCTTTCCTGGTGACTTTGATAAAGATTTGGTACACTTTTCACCTTCCGGAATGAAGAAGTACTTTTTTCGTATTAGGAGGATTTTTCTAGAATTCAAATCTACTTCTTAGTGGAACATTTTATATCTGTGGTTATCAAATACTGAGATTAATATTACAGTTAATATTCTTCCAATGTCAATAGTACTAGCATTTTATTTGAATGATAATAAATTAAATCCATTATCTTGTACTTTAGATTTTCATTTTTTATTTTCTGTGTGTATGCAGTAACATTTATTATTTATTTTTTCATGATATCACACAACATATAACGCCAAAAAAAATATGTATCTGTTTAGGGATACAATGTGAAAAAAGTAATATATTATAGTGATATGATTTAATTATTATATATTTAATCCTTTTATTACATTAAAGAGTCATTTTCTCTTTATTGCTCAGAACATAAGCGTCACGGCCGAGCTTTTACATAACTTGTTTTCATGTTTGTAAGGGATATCCCCCCGTTTTTTGGTATGAAATCTAGGGATGTCAACGAGTACTTGAGTATCACTCGGAAGGTCCGAGTATCGAGTACAATTTTCGTATTCGAATACTCGCCTAATTTTTTTTTTTTTTATCTTTAGACATTTTCCCTTTCATTTTTCTCTTTGAATATTCCCTAAGTAAAGTTTAAGTGTGAACAAATAAGAATACAGTTCTTCTTCCGTATGTTCTAAGTTGTTAGAAATAAAATCGGTACATTAAAATGCCTCCACAAAAATCAGCGGTATGGAATTATTTTAAGCGATCGTTAAATGGAAATAGTGTCAAATGCACTCTTTGTGATGCACAATTAACAGAGCTAGAGTTACAAAGTTATCTGCTCGACAAGTCTGACTTAGGAAAATCCCCACTCGAGTGGTGGGCTGATAGAGAAACCAAATATTCACGATTATCAGTTATTGCATAACGTGTGTTAGCAGTACCGGCAACATCCGTTCCTTCGGAGATGATTTTTTCACCTGCAGGACTAATTGTAACAAAACTTCGAAATAGACTACTAGTTGTAGATCAGATCATTTTTCTGAACAAGAACCAAATTAAAGTGTCCCGCAATGAACCCCATACAACTGATTAGGTGTATTCATAGCGGTGTTTGTACAATAATTGTGTTGTTTACGGATCAATAACTAACAATTAAGCCGTATTTGCCTTTGATTGTTAATCATGCATGTAATTGCAACTTCTTTTGATAACACATTTATCTCATCCACCAAATGATAGTATAATTGATTATATAGATACGTTATACACAAAGGTAACTTACTCCCCTTTGGATAATGCAGTCAGTATTGTTAAAAAAGTAGGAAAGTCTGCCTTAATGGCAAAAATGGATATAAAATCAGCTTTCAAAGTGCAATACATTGTTTTTATTTACTTGGTATAAAATTGGAAGAAAACTATAATATAGACAAATGTATGCCAATCGGTTGTTCGATTTCTTGTGCTACATTTGAAAAGTTTTCAACATTTTTGCATTGGGCAGTGACACACGAAACCAACACAGACAACTTGGACCATTATCTTGATGATTTTTCTTCGCTGGGGAAGCTACAAAAAATTATTGCACATTTTTAATGACTGCTTTTACAAATGTATGTTTACGTTTAGGGTCCCTATCGCTGATGAAAAGACGAGGCGCATTGCAGCTAGGAGACCATCACAAACAAATGCCAGTATTAATCCAAATATACCGGTACACACAACAGATCATGTTCAAATTACAGAAACGAATGCCAGCTCCACATCAGAACTGATTAAATCGCAAATAAATGCAGCAATACCTAACATAACAAATTTAGTCATAGCAGCATTGTCAGCACATGGGCTTATATTTCCGGGCAACAGTACATCAGACAGAAAGACTTGCCATAAAAGACATTTTATAGAGATAAATAAATTTATGGCACTTAATCAATGGTAGAAGGGAGGTAATTCATACAATCTCGCTAAGAATTTCATAAGATGAACAAAGTTAGCTCCCATGTAATAGAAGTTATACAATCATGACAATGACTGCGATTGCGCGGAAAATATCTCACCTAAATCATTCGACCATTATATGTTATTTTTTCAGCATGTGAATCAACTGTTAAGAATATTGTGCACACTTGGATAATATTCATGTCTAAACAATGGCGGGAAGTAGGGCCCTCTGACTTTAAAGCGAAATTTAACATACAAGGGTTATATTAGACGGCACAGAATGCCCGGTCAAAAAACCAAAAGCAGAACAAGCTACCTTCTCATCTTATAAAAATAGAAACACTCAAAATACTTGTTGGTTCTACACCTGGGGGATTAGTTAGTTATGTGTCAGAAGCATATGGAGGCTGCACCAGTGATCGGCAAATAGTTGAACGTTGCAAGATTGTTAGATTATGTGATCCGGGTGACAGTGCAGATAAGGAATTTAACGTGCAAGAATTATTTGCCAGAATGGATGTTACAATAAACATTCCAACATTCTTCAAGAAAAGAAATCATGGTAAAACTTTATTAAGAGATAGAAATGTCTCTAGTAAACGTGTACATATTGAACGTATTATCGGACTTGGCAAAACCTACAAAATTCTAACCAATCTCTTCAACAGTACTGAAACTAAACATTCAGATCATATAACATTTTGCTGTTCAAATATTCCAGACTTGCAGTTGGTGATTTAGTCCTCTTGAAAAATCACAGAGAGTACCGAAAGACTTATCAAAGAAGCAGCACGACAAAGCAGATAGTCCATGTGAGATAATAGAATTATGTTCGCATTTTATCTACAAAAGTCGAAAACGTTCAAATCGTAACGTACTAAAGGCTTTTAAAAAATCTACTAATCTCAGACTTTTCAGATCTGCAGAGAAACATAGGCAAAAGTATAATATCCCTCCAGCAGCAGATGAAGACGATTCTGATTGTCAGTCAGAACCAGAGACCGACGAGCAACCAGAAGTAGTCCCAGATGATACTGTTGATGATATTATCCTACAGAAAATGATGACACCCTTGCTAAATTCCAGTTCTTAAGGATAATCAGAGGTAGAAGAGAAATGGTCAACGCTAGTTCTCAATTGAATGGCTTAATGGGTCGAAGTCATGGTAACCAGCCACAAACTGTGATGAAGACCTGATCGACGACTTCAACAGTGAGTACACAAAACGTGACACGAGGCGCAAAACCTCTATGGAAGCCGAACTAAGTCTTAGTCACACAATTTAGTTTCTAACTATCACTTTCTCTTTTTTATTTCATTGATCATGGCAAGACAATACTTCATGCAAAGTTGCCGACATACCGGGACCCAGATCATTGCTGACTACTCAAGGTTAGTCACATTTCGTAACCTTTGGACATTTTTCCCTAACATTTGCAAAATATGATGGGGATTTGTCACCATCCAACACAGCTGACCTATGTGCTAGTGATAGATTGTTGGTTCTGTAGACTCTCAATCACTGACAATGCACCATGCTTGTTTTTCTCAATTCTGTTGTTTTTGTATATAAGAAATATCGTGAATGACAAGCTAGGTCTGATCTATACTATCATCATGTTATGTCTAATCATAGTTGGGATCTTTCCAACAGAACACCGGTGATACAATACAGAGATTAAATTACGGAGTCATATTCCGGGAAGACATCTCACTCTATATCGCAAAGGAATCATGGCTTCACACATTTCACATTGATTTACCAGTCACAGTAGATTTTCCACAGGTGTCTTTATGTACAAAGGTTTCTCATGTCAACTCAATGGTCACTTTCATTCATAATGTACAGGCTTCAATGGAGACCGATTTACATGACACTATTGTATCAATTCATACTCTTGTACCTCAAACTAAGTCATTTGAAGCATCACGTAGTGAACTATCATTCATTCCTTTTATTGGCAGTTTAGTCAAAGGTCTTTACGGTACATCTACCAGACAAAGCTAAAATTTAAGCTCATACATCACTTTAATAAATAACAGAACATCAAATCTCACGCAAAGCATTTTTTTTTTATTGTCTTATTCTGCCTGATAATAAATATCACCTTGGCCCAGGCTTCCAAGTGATTAAATTACAATAAAGTAACATACAAACTATAATTTCATTTACAATTAACAATATTTTTAATTTTCCAATAAATTAGATTTTGTCCCAAATTCTTTCTTATTCACACCAATATATCAACAATAAAACCTGTAAAAATATGGTATAAAAAAAGAGAACGAACTATCGGGAAAGAAACCGTGCGTCGGTTATATTATCTTCTACAATGAATGCGATATATTTCAATATGTTGAAATGATTATTTATAATGTAACAAGAATTCTGAGAGTATTGCACATAGCAATACCTTGTCCCCTACTGGCCGCAAAAATCAAGAGGACCTAAAATATTAGAATTATCACCTTGCAGTGACTAGATTTTAAATTAAGTCAATATCTCGAAGGATGTAAAAAAAAAATCCGGGACAACTTAAAATAGAGAAAAAAATACAAGTTCAAGGGCCATAACTCAACTAAAAATCATTCGACCAGAACGAAATTCGAACTTAAACTGTAACTCATCTAGATATAGCTATATACAAAATATCAAATCAATATCTCATACGACGTCAAAAAAAGTCCGGACAACTAAAAGTTTGAACAAAAAATACAAGTTCAAGGGCCATAACTCATTCGACAGGAACGAAATTCGAACTTAAATTGTAACTCATCTAGATATAGCCATATACTAAATATGAAGTCAATATGTCAAAGGACGTAAAAAAAGGTCAGGAAAACTTAAAATTTGAACAAAAAATACAAGTGCAAGGGCCATAACTCAGCCAAAAATCATTCGATCGGAACGAAATTCGAACTTAAACTGTAACTCATCTAGATATAGCCACATACCAAATATCAAGTCAATATATCAAAGGACGTAAAAAATAAGTCCGGAAAACTTAAAATATTAATGTGACGGAAGGACACAACCTAAAACTATAGTCCCCTTCGGCTTCGCCGTTAGGGCACTTATAAATAAGTTCAGAGATTGTTATTATAATCAATTAATAATTGTAATACAAGTTGCAATAATGCTATTGCTTAATTTATCGAAATAAAATATTATTACATAACAGTCAAGCTGGAATCAGGTGATATAAATTACGTAACACTAATAATGCCACTATAATATATATTATTGATATATTATTATTATTATTATTTTTTTTTACTAAATTGTTATCAATTTGGCATTTTTTGCGCGGAGATATTACAGATGTCGAGTACCTCATCAGCATTAAAGTATGGTTAATGTGTATCTAGAGGAAGGTCGCAGTACACAGCTCAACATGCTACACTATACCTACTAAACTGGGATGTCACACTTAAAATAACGTATATTATATACCAAATATAAGATTTCATTAATAAGAAAATTTGGTCTATGACTCACCTATTTCAAATTATAACTGTTCGAACCAGCCTTAAATCATTCACTTCTCTCTTATAAAAATTTTCTCACTTCTTTAACTCAACACATTCATATTTATAACAAAAAAGTTAAGTTAAGTAAAAGTAGAATCAATTAAATTCTATAATAATTTTTTTTATGGGCGCAATTTCACATCGAGAAAGTCGCCGTCAAAATATATAAAAGTTAAAGTGCCGACAAGAAGATGAAGAGGTAAAGATTGATGTCCTCACAGGTTAGTTCCTAATCCAGTATTCAACATTCTAGGGAAAGTATGGGGTGCCAAGAACATCTCAAGAGGCACAAAGATGAAAATCTTTAACTCGACTGTAAAATCTGTGCTTTTATATGGGGCAGAAACATGGAGAACAACAAAGGTCATGTTGTCAAAAATCCAAAGATTCATCAACTACTGCCTACGAAAAATCATGAACATCCGATGGTTCGACAAAGTCAGATATGAAGATCTTTGGTAAAGAGCAAACCAGGACCCCATAAACACACAAATTAAAAAGAGGAAATGGGCATGGATTGGCCACATACTGAGGAAACCACCAAACAGCATCACCAGACAGGCCCTCAAATGGAACACCCAAGACAGAAGCAGAGGACGACATAGAAACACCTGGAGTAGAGACAGAGTCAGAATTGAAAGAGCAGGGACACAACTGGAAAAACTAATTCCAAATCGAGTTAGATGGAGGTAGTTCGTCAATGGTCTATGCTCCCTAGTGGAGCAAAGGGGTTAAATAAGTAAGTAAGTATTAAGTTATCAATTCAAAGACAATACAAAAGAAATTAATTTACTAACTTCTTTTCAGTCGTCACTAAATTCACTTAAGCAATTCATGTTTAATGTTTCTCAAATTCACCATGTATGACTAACCAGTGCAGCAGGTTGAGAAGCTCTCATGACAATGTGCAAAGAACTGTCCGGGTTTGGGCTCTGGTGGAAGTGTTACTGGCAGCAATGTAACTACAAGTAATCCTACAGTGCAAAGTGCACCATTGATGTTGCCAGGTAATACTGCAGTATTGGTGCCACCACATTTGATGTCAGTAAAACACATTAATGAAGATCTGTACTTAAATGGTGGAAAGCTTGCATTACATATAAGATGCTATGATTTGCACATTCTTCCCAAAATTATTTGGAAGGTGATGCCAAACAATGGTTTCAGAGTTAGTAAAATCCTGAAAACATCTGTGCCAAGAATTAAGAATGTCCTGTTTACTAGATAGTGCCCTTCAAAATTAAGCGTGGAGCCAATTGACATCAATCAACTGTGCAACATCACTACCACAAAGGAGATTTCTTGTAAAATCAAGGACATGATATTGATCTCAAACAATGACATTCTTCCGCCTGTGTCTAACAGTTCGGTTAGTGACCAAAACAGTGGATAAATATATCCACAGGGGTTTGAAGCAATGTGCAGATACAGACGTGTCATACATCTTCAAAATGACAAAGGCGATGAAAGGTCTACAACCTGCCTTGGGCAATATTGTAATTCCTCAGGATCCAATTACATTATTATGGAGGATCTACTAGTACGTGTTAACAGGGCAGAATTATCCGTTAGTTACGAAGGCTCCTCAAGCGGGCGACATTAATGCAAACTTCGCAGAATTAAAGGCAGACATCAATGGCCTAAAGACAGAAAAAGAGGTAATGATGGCAACAATAGAGGAGTTTCGGGTTATAGTGCCTCTCCAATACGGAGGCGAAATAAGTATTTGAGAGATAACAAATGTTCAGAAGAATGCAAGTCAAATCGTCCCACTGCAAAATCGCCCCCACAAATTAATGTAACGAAGAAATTAATTTGATTATAAAATCGAGATATGTACAATAATTTTGCCCTCTGCATGATTTTTTTTTGTATATTATATGATTTCATTATTGTTTGTAAATCAGTTTGATAATCTTAATAAATATCTTTCATATTTTGTGTATCTTTATGGCGTCTTAATTGAAATATTAACCACATCGGTGGTGTAATGGTTAGCGTGCTCCCCTCGAGTGTGTTAGATCATGGAGTTCGTCAATGGCCTATGCTCCCTAGCGGAGCAAAGGGGTTAAGTAACTTATCAATTCAAAGACAACACTAAAGAAATTAATATACTAACTTCTTCTTTTCAGTCGTCACTATATTCACTTCAGCAATTCATGTTTAATGTTTCTTAAATTCACCATGTATGACTAACCAGTGCAGCAGGTTGAGAAGCTCTCATGATAATGTGCAAAGAACTGTCCGGGTTTGGCCTCTAGTGGAAGTGTTACTGGCAGCAATGTAACTACAAGTAATCCTACAGTGCAAAATTGATGTTGCCAGGTAATACTGCAGTATTGGTGCCACCACATTTGATGTCAGTAAAACACAATAATGAAGATCTGTACTTAAATGGTGGAAAGCTTTCATTACATATAAGATGCTATGATTTGCATATTCTTCCCCAAATTATTTCGAAGGTGATGCCAAACAATGGTTTCAGAGTTAGTAATACACTGAAAACATCTGTGTCAAGAATTAAAGATGTCCTGTTTACTAGATATTGCCCTTCAAAATTAAGCGTGGAGCTAATTGACATCAATCAACTGTGCAACATCACTATCACAAAGGACATGATATTGATCTTAAACAATGACATTCTTCCGCCTGTGTCTAACAGTTCGGTTAGTGACCGAAACAGTCGATAAATATATCCACAGGGGTTTGAAGCAATTTGCAGATACAGACGTTTCATACATCTTCAAGATGACAAAGGTGATGAAAGGTCTACAACCTGCCTTGGGCAATATTGTAATTCCTCAGGATCCAATTACATTATTATGGAGGATCTACTAGTACGTGTTAACAGGGCAGAATTATCCTTGTTAGTTACGAAGGCTCCTTAAGCGGGCGACATTAATGCAAACTTCGCAGAATTAAAGGCAGACATCAATGGCCTAAAGACAGAAGAAGAGGTAATGATGGCAACAATAGCGGAGTATCGGGTTATAGTGCCTCTCCTATACGGAGGCGAAATAAGTATTTGAGAGATAACAAATGTTCAGAAGAATGCAAGTCAAACTGTCTCACTGCAAAATCTCCCCCACAAATTAATGTAATGAAGAAATTAATTTGATCATAAAATCGAGATATGTACAATAATTTTGCCCTCTACATGATGTTTTTGTATATTATATGTTTTCATTATTGTTTGTAAATCAGTTTGATAATCTTAATAAATATCTTTCATATTTTGTGTATCTTTATGGCGTCTTAATTGAAATATTAATCGCATCGGTGGTGTAATGGTTAGCGTGCTCCCCTCGAGTGTGGTAGATCATGGGTTTGAGCCCCGATCGGGTAAAACCAAAGACTATAAAATTGGTATTTGTTTCTTCTCCGCTAAACAAGCACTAGTATTAAGGAGAAGGATAATATGTCCGTGTGGGTTGATATGTCTATCCGTGAATGATGTTATTTTTAAAATTGCAAATATTTCTACAAAATGTGTTTCAATATTCAGTGTAATGTTGTAATGTTCGATGTTGCCATTTCTCACAACCATCACATTGGATTGCTTCTTGCCTGTGTTTAACAACCTGCTTGCACGCTATGCAAGCACTGGCCATTGCGTTTAATGCCAGTCATGATGGTAGCAGGTTTAAATAATTGCATTACCAGCTTGGACAAGCTGATGGCTTCGCAACACGTTTTTATTGCAATATCAAGAATATGTATCATTGGCTTGGGTCTCCTTGATATGAAGATACACTTCCAGTATTCGTAACAGCATAAACAAACTGAAGTCAACAGTTACTTGTGCAGGCGATTTTGTAAGAATGTTTGATGCCAGACTTAAACACCATGTCCAGAGTATAAAAGGGAGACAATTCTTGAAATCATGGATGATTTAAATATTTGGGCAGTGCTAAGGACTAAGGAACAATTTTCTGTTTAACAAATTAATTTGTAATCTTTTCAAATAATAAATTTACAGATAAGTCAGAGCACAAATAGGACACATCTTAAGATGAGAATCTAAAAATAAAAATAATAGATAATGAAAATATCACAATTTGAAATTCTGAGGCATAGGTAATTTCAAAATTCAAATTTTGGTAATTGACAAGTAGGCGGAGACAGTCATGGCAACAGCTTCTTGTTTATATTTACAAGGGAAGTAGGGAAGTAGTGAACGGCATGCATACGATATCTATAATCTACAGCATGCATTGATGAATTGATAATCTACTTACTAATTAAATAGATTCAATAATCAAATAATCCACCCAACTGGCATTGGAAAGTCCATGATCATATAATTATCACAAATACCATCTTAATAAAATATTAGTTATATCAGAAATATGTAAATAAACTATTCCCACAAATGACCCATATTGAGGATACCATCAGGATTTGGATGCCATCCTCACACAAGCTTCAAAACACAGTTAGCCATAATATCACTTTTATGCCATATGTAGTTTTTATATTTAGGATCCCAGGCCAAAGCAGCTAACTTTCTTGATTGATATATGTCATGCATCTCTCCAAACTTCCAGATGATACATTATTGTCCAAAAATATCTATATATTTTTCTTCCCTCAAACTATGGTTTCTTATGTTCTTTTTCTGTGACTCAGTAATCTCATCTGTCTGTGTGACATCAATCACATGGGTGACTTATGTGTCATTTACCCTATCCATAGTATCCAAACAAACTTAAGAATGTATCATTTTGTTCTTCAGTAACTATAAGTGATATTTTCTCCTTTTCATACATTTCGTTTTTAATTTCAGTTATTGCATCAATGACATCAGTATTCTGTATTTTCTTCAGTAAATATTCCCTCCAAAATTCAACATCTGATATATGAAATACCTATATCATATTTCAAGTGTACCAATAAAATCTTGAAATGTAAGCACATGTCCAAGAGAGGTTTATTGGGGATAAATTAGATAATTGGTTCTTTATTTGTACGAGTTAATCATGCGAAACAACAAAATTAATTCCACAAATATTATCTCGTGTATAGCCGTGCTTCCAAAATTTAATGAACCAAACTAATTAACAAAATATACATTTGATGGTCCTGCTGTTACCCCTTTGAAATGTCATGCATGCCATTAATGAAAGGGTCAAAATGGGATACACATTACATTGTTTTATTATCAATTTCAATGTTATAATCTAGATCTGTATAATTGGATACTGGATTCATTTATCTCATAAAATCATGGTAAGATGGTTATATCAGAAGTCTTGTAGTCCATGCTTTCATTCACATGTTCTTGTTTACATGCACAGCAGCTTTATCTAAAAATAATCAGTAAGCCCCGCCCATTACCAAATAGGCTTAATTGCTGTAGGGGTGTACAATTTTCTGGGTCAACCCTGGCCTTTAAAATCGTATCTCAAGGATAGAGATATTACATGTTTCATATACAGAAAAGCCACATTACACCGCGACTAGTTTCATTTGTATCAAACTGCGTTTGACTTAAAGCTAGATGTATTGACAACCCCAGACGATTATAAAGATATGGACAATTGAGCAGAACTGTTATTGTGAATGAGAAATCCGTTACTCTAAAAAATATAACAGAAATTGATGACTGTGACACTACTTAAAAATATGGTTTTTGGTGTTTAACGCCACTTTCAGCTATATTATGGCGACCTGATTTAAGGAAGTTACCATGAATACAATCATATGATGTACTGATTTATTTGTTGAAGAAAATAGTTGAACTGAAGAACAGTTGGCAAATATAAAAAATGACAATGGTTATAAACTATTATTGGCAAACCACATTACAGATGTATGTAGTCACCTCGTTCCAAACACTGGTTATGTCTACCTTAAATCAAACTACATACCAGAAACCAGTTAATCAGAATCTCCATATGTTCTATGGGCTTTGGTCAGCACATTTCTGATGTAGACAAGGACAAAACACCATATGAAACATGTTTGCTCAGTCAAAACAAGTATAATTTCTGTCTAGAAGATTGTATTTGACTTATTGTGTTTAACACCACTTTCAGCAATTTTTCAGCTATATCATGGCGACCAGTTTTAGTGGTGGAAGAAGCCGGAGTACCCGGAGAGAACCACCGACCATGGGCAAGCAACTGGTAAAGCTTATCACTTGCGGCTGCGAGACGAGTGTACCCTTTTTTGTAATTTACAAAGCCGGCGCGAACCCACGCCGTATTGGTGATAGGCTTGTATAAGTTATTAGATCCAACGACCTAACGCATTGAGCCACCCGGGTCCCTACCAGTACATGGAAGTGATATTTCTCCACTAAGCATGTGGCATTAAGGAGATAGCAAAGACGGGTTGGCTCAGATTCTTCAGGATTAGGGTTATTTTTTTGCCATCACTTGGCGTCCGTCGTATAGCAAGTATTGCACTTATATCCCAAATTTTTCACAAAGTCGTATATGTCTAGGAATTTTATAGTATCGTCCCCTTTCAATGCCTAAGGAATCGTCACTTTCTCTAAATGGACTTTATTGTAGAGAAATTATGGATTGCGAGGATGACAGCTATGGATCTTCTGGCGAGGAGTGGAAACCATCGGAGGTAGCCAGTGAAAGTGATGAATTTTTCCAACTACCGAAATTAAGTTCTACCACCAGTATTTATAAAAAAAAGAAGATTACAAGAATGGGTCTTGCAACAATGTAGTCGATCTGATAATGAATCAGAAGATGGAGAGAAATCTCTAATTCCACCTTCTACAGATAGAGCACGACCAAGAAAACGACTACCATTGTCCAGTAGACAAAGGAATAGAAAGGGGTCAAAGAAAATGTCACCAGTGATTGAAAAAAATTCTCCTAGGCTGTGACATGGTGGATGAACTGGACATAACCATCAATTCCAAGAGAGGAATTCAGATTGATGAAAAATGGATCGAATGTGATGTGGAAAGGGAAACAGACGAGAAAGTGGCTAGAGTGGTATTGACGGAAAATGTGACCATACCAGCCAATTCAGAGATAATTTCGTCTGGTCGGACAGAAAGATCAGAAATAATAGAAACCAGATATGCCATGTTACAACCAAATGTGGAAGATGACAGGAAAGTAATGGTGGCAAAGATATTAATCGATCCATTTGAGAAAACTATTCCAGTAAGAATAGTAAACCTAGAGGAGCATCCTGTGAGGCTGCGTAGAAACTACCTGTTGGGTGAATTACATGCAGTACAGAATATTACCAACCTTGCTATGTTGGATGTGCAGAGAATCCGACGCGAGAATGAGATTGATGTTAACAGATACCAAGATGAAACGAAATATTGCCGAGATGATATTGAGAAACCGTGATGCATTTGCTATCTCAAAGACTGATGTTGGTACATGTTCAATGTTAAAGCACAAGATAGAAACTGCTGGAGCTGCGCCTGTTAGACAACCATTACGAAGGACACCGGTTGCATTCGAGAAGGAAGAGTTCCAATATTTAGAAGACCAACTTAAAAATGGAGTCATCAAGCCTTCCAAATCAGCATGGGCATCACCAGTAGTTTTAGTCAGAAAGAAGGACAACTCTGTTCGATGGTGAGTCGACTACAGGAAACTGAATGACTTGACCATCAAGGACGCATATCCACTTCCGCGCATTGACTGTCTGGCATCTGCCTCAATATTTTCCTGTTTGGACCTCCAGAGTGGATATTGGCAGCTGATGGTAGATGAGTGGGACCAATCCAAGACAGCATTCATAACGAAATATGGGCTGTACGAGTACTGTAAGATGCCTTTTGGATTATGCAATGCCCCTAGCACTTTCCAGTGGTGTATGGAATTCATTTTCACAGGCCTACAATGGCAGACACTCCTCATCTATCTGGACGACATAATAATATGAGCTCGGACATGGGGGAACATTTACTCAGACTGGAGGAAGTATTCCAGCGGATAATTAAAGCAGGATTGAAGCTGAAGCCCTCCAAATGTGACCTGCTGAAAGATGAAATACTCTACTTGGGACATGTAGTGGGGAAGGATGGGATAAAGCCCAACCCGAAGATTATAGAGTCAGTCAAAAACTGGAAAGTTCCAAACACCACCAAAGAAATCCAGCAATTTCTTGGATTATGTAATTACTACCGCCAGTACATATGTCGGTTTAGTGACATAGCCTCCCCACTTAGTCAACTGACCAGGACAGATGTTCCTTTTAATTGGACAAAGTCCTGTGCAGAAGCTTTCGATAAGCTGAAGAGAGCACTGACATCCGCTCCGGTGCTTGGATATCCTTGTTCAGATGGTACCTTTATTTTGGATACAGATGCGTCTAACATTGGCATTGGTGGTATTTTATCTCAAGTCCAAGACAGCAAGGAGAGAGTGATTGCCTACGCGTCAAAGAAACTTGATCGTACCCAACAACGATACAGTGTCACTCGCCGAGAACTATTGGCAGCCATCACATTTATGCATCAATTTCGGCACTATTTACTAGGACGACAATTTATACTGCGTATCGATCATAGCTCCTTAAGATGGTTGTTTGAATTCAAAGACCCACAGGGACAGCTGGCTCGTTGGATAGAGAGTGTAAGCCAATACAGTTTCACCATACAGCATCGTCCAGGGACTAAACACATTAATGCAGACACTTTGCCCAGAAAACCATCTTTGGCTGTTGGAAGTTGTCAACATTTGACTAGTGAAGATCCCGATCCTAACTGCATTCAATGTCAGGAGTGGAAAACACAGTGGTCAGACTTCAGAGATAGATGATGTTCAGAACTTGACAAAGTGCAATAAACCTTTAATCAGAAACCTAAAGGAGAGTGAGACAGAAAATCAGATCTTAGATGTACCATGGCTGTCCAAATATTCAACCAATCAGATGAGTATCTTTCAAAAAGAAGATCCTGATTTCAAGCATCTTCATGACTGGTACGACTGTAACAAGATTCCAGATAGAGATGAATGTGCATCCTTGAGTCCAGCAGTCAGATACTATTGGCTTAACTGGGAAAACGTTAAACGAATCAGTGGAGTAATATACGACATTTGGAAAGAACCAAAAACCAATCAGGAAAAGCACCGACAACACTGAGAAAGGAATTAATGATCAGCTGTCATGACACTCCATATTCAGGACACGCAGGGACAAGAAAATCGATAGACAAGATGAAAAAACATTTCACTTGGTATAAGATGGGCAAAGATGTGAAAAACCATATACAACAGTGTCCAGTTTGTAATAAGTGGAAAACAGGAAGAAAACCAAAAGCAGCACTGGTGAAATATACAGTAGGAAACCCCTTAGATAGAATCGGGATAGACATAGTTGGGCCTTTGCCCCTAACTCAGAAAAAGAACAGGTACCTCCTTGTTATAGGAGATTACTTTACTTTACTTTACCTATCCTATTTCTAACCAAAAAAACTGAGATAATAGCCCAGAAACTTGTTATGGAGTTCATTTCCAGATTCAGAATACCATTAGAATTACACAGTGACCAACTTTCAAAGTGAGCTTATGAATTCCATCTGCAGTCTACTGGAAATTACTAAGACCAGAACAACGCCATATCATCCGTCCTCCAATGGAATGGTGGAAAGATTCAACCGAATGCTCAAAGATATGATAAAAAGTTTTGTTAATAATAACAGCACTAACTGGGACGAGCACATAAATCTTCTCCTTGCAGCAT
>MJUT01050874.1:723792-753428 GCA_002080005.1 Gigantidas platifrons | reverse complement strand
TACCATTCTCAATACTTGTAAAGTCATAAATAAACATAAAATTATATTTCAATACCCTTTGTGCATGTACATCTAGTGCATTGGGGAAATTTTCCAAAATATTGCATAATATTCACATTGAAGCCGTAACATGACACTTTCATGTATTTTGTAGTATTTTGGTGTGGAAAATGTGAAACTTGGTCTGTTGTGACTATCCAAAGCCAATTTGAGCATGGAACAATCAAAATTAAATTTCTTTATTTTTCCTAAAAGGTGTAATACCACTAAAGAATTCTCCATAGCCTTCTATGTTAAATAAAAAAAAATTGACCTTTCATACATGATTCATCTTAAGTTTAATCTAAGTGACACTCATATCTCATGGAAGGGATACCTAATTGGAAGCTTAACTCCGAAAATCAACATACATTTAATGGAATATAAGAAAAAACAGACAGTCCTCCGAAGATGTCTACCGTCAAAAATCATACTTTCACTTTCGATTTAACACAAATTCAGGTGGTTTCCTTCCAATGCCATCATTTTTTTTATTTTAAACCACAAGGACATCAAATATGGGGTTAAAATTATCCTAAATCTGTAGGTTTCTGCTGACATTCAGTATTTTGCAGTATCTACCGGTAATAGGGTTTATTTTTTATCCAACAATGTAGGAATCCAGTTTGTACTTACGTACTACTTTCCCATACGTTCTTTTCGACTGGTACCCATGTTTAGTGGTATTACACCTAGACGCAGAAATACAGCATGAAATCAGGGAGGGTCTAAAACCAGAAAAATGAAGGAAAAAAAATACATACCTTTTCTATCATATCTGCCGAATGCGTATAGGTAGAATAATAATTTGAACGGATTTTTAAAGCTTATAAGAAGATTTATCAGATGATTGACCGGGTTATATATATTTCGAGATATTTGAATTCAAAATCGTTTTGGTTTGAACATTTTACCAAACAAATGTTTTTCCGTCCATCATATTGGCTTTAAAATTAGTTTTAATTTAAATTAATTATATGATTGATTGGTTGGTTGAACACCAATCAATTAATCATTTGACAACCAACCCGTCCTTCGGATGAGACGTAAATAAAACCGAGGTCCCGTGTTGAGAGATTGCCACCCTCTTCGCACGTTAAAGAACCCACCCAGCAGGCACACAACGTTGTATTCCTACGTTGAATCAACGTTGATTTTGAGTTGGATATGGAAGTTGAAACAACGTTGAACCAACGTATTTTCAACCTTGATTAAACGTTGAAAAATGGTTGTTTTCATGTTGAATTTTGGTTGAATAAATATGATTCCCTTTTTCCATATTGTGCACTCTTCTTGCATCTTGTCTCTTTTTCTAAGCCATATTAGAACATAGTGATTTTGTTGTTGCCTTTGTGTTCCTTAATATTCAGTTTGTATTGGTAGTTTTTATTTGGAATAAGAAGAGGTTCTTCTTCTCATCATTATTTAATTACTGGTACTGTTATTGTATACATTGTAGTAGTATATAATGTGGAGCTAGATGAAATATTTGTAATTTCCAATGTTACTGTTACTACAGTTCCAATCATACGTATGACAATATAGTGCAAAAAGGGGGGGGGGACGCAAAAAAAAAAACAACAACAAACTTAGAATTCTGGGAGTTAGATGTTGCATAAACTATATTTTGCAAGTAACATGACAAATAGAATAGAATAAAATTGGTCATTAAAGATTACTGTTTAGGATAAGAGGTCCATAAATAGGTGATCTCCGATTTTTATGAAATTTTGCATGCAACTAGATTGTAAGGACCTGCATACAGATTTTGAAAAAATAATCCATGTTATAGGTTTTTGGATATGATTTATACCCCGAAAATGAATCCAATTACATCATAAAAATGTTACCTATAAATTAGAACAATAAATGTGATGTTATATTTTTTTTCTACAGAAAATCTGTAGGACACGTACCTTTGGCATAAAATGAAATTTCAAAAAGTTTCATGCAGTTTTAACCAAATATATAAAAAAAAAATTCTTCAATATTTGGATGCTAGTCCTTACAATTTAGTTGCATGCAAAAGTTCACAAAACATCCAACAGATCCAAACATTTATGGACACAGAGGCCCGGGTGGCTCAATGAGTTTGGTCGTTAGATCAACTCATACAAGCCTATCACCAATAAATATGGTGTGGGTTCACGCCCGGCTTTGTAAATTACAAAAAGGGTGCACTCGACTTGCAGCCACAAGTGATAAAGTTTACCAGTTGCTTGCCCATCGTCGGTGGTTCTCTCCGGGTACTTCGGCTTCCTCCACCACTAAAACTGGTCGCCATGATATAGCTGAAATATTGTTGAAAGTGGCATTAAAACACAAAAAATAAAAACCCATTTATGGACATCTTACATTGCGACATTTCAGACAAAGTTCACTCATATTTGTTTGTTGTCTGTTTTAAACACAGGTTTCCTACAAAGTGACCGGGTTCAACGGTATATACAAAATTAATTGGCTCAAACATTAAAGTATTGAAGACTGTTGCATCATCAAAATCAATCAATCTTTATTTGTATACATTTATCATAAAATGTTCTGTTATTTAATGTATCATAATGATTAAATCAATAAATGATGTCCGACAGAATTTTAAGATCTGTTTCGTATTAAAAGTCAATTGTCTCCTCTGCCACCACCGCCTATCCTTTCTGGCACAAACTTCAAGAAATTGTCGGCACATTCGGTAATTTTTGCCTCATCTGGGTTATGACACGTCAGAAGAACTTCTGAAAGTAAAAATAAAGATTTCTATTACTATTTCTGATATATACCTGAACACACAAGTTAATGAGTTTATTGAAATTTAATACACATTTGGTTTAAGTGAATGGTTTCTGTTGCACTCAAATAACCACAAGTTGAAATGCTAGTCTTTATATCCGAGTTCGCATAATATCCAACTTGTTCTCATTTCTTTAATGTGTATGCCAACAAAATTGAAATGACTAGGTACACAAGACTGCTGCTACTGTAGTTACCTTAGTCCTTAATCTGTATATTGTTTATTTGGATTTCTTCGCATGTATATTTGCAGTTTACTTTTTATGACAAAATGAAGCACCATGTAAATTTCACTGCTACCATTTAAAATTCACTACAAATACCCTCTCCCCTCATAATTTTTTTTTTTAAATAATCTTAATATTTGCATAGCGTCCAATAACACAATCAATTATTAGATTATCAAATTAAATGCTGACTTTTTATAAGATATACTTGTTAAAGATTTCACTTGAAGAACATCAAAATGAAAGGAATAAAACTTTGTAAATACTATTACTTAAGTAAAGTCTTGAAAATCATTAAAAAAATGACAATCTTAATAATAATCACTAACCTTTGATTAGTTTAAATAAGGATGACTTTGCAAAAGGGAATTTATCCTTCTAGCCCTTCATGTTCATCCCGGCCATCAGTCCATTACTCATACATCTGAAGAAAGAAAATCAAATACACAATGTATTATCAAAACCATTCCATGGAATTATGCGTTAAAATTGGATTGGTATAGTACTGACTGCAAACACAAAATGGACAGGATTTAACTAATAGCTACATTTGTATAATGGTTATTGTAACTCCCATTCCCTTGGAATGATATTGCAAATATGTATTATTTTGCACCTTTTAAGCAAACTTGACTAGGGGGGAAAAATTGCCTTTGTGCAGACTACTGTTTGTCACAACTACAACAATTATGTTAAATTCTTAGAAGTCTGTATAATTTCCAGTTTGCACTTTTCACATATGAAATTTTGTGTCTAGGACCTATATTATGGTCAACTTTTTGGAATTGTATCTTATAAGCTATCTTTTTTCTCCAACTTCGGTATTTGTTGTACATTTTGTAACTTATTCCAACACTCTATAACAGTTGAAAAAGTGGCTCAACAATCAGGCAACACCTTAATTGCGGTTTAATTAAAACAAATTTGTATGGCAGTTGTTGACCCATACATACTGTAAGTGAGTCAGTCGCCTGTCGGTCTGTATGATTAAATATTGTCCTCTGTTACAATTGTTTTCTATGATAAAGTCTGAGGACGGAATAAAGCGCAGATGTGACTTCTTTTGATCTGTTGGGGATTTTTCATTTGAACAAGATACAATCGGAAACATTTTCACAGGACACTATTATGGCTTACAGGTCAGCCTGGTCAGCAAATTTACACATGTATTTTAGTTCTGTATTTTACCAGCAAAAAATATAATAAAATGAAAAAAAAGAAGGTGTACATGCGACACATATACTCTTGTCAAAATGAAAGTTGACAAACCTTTTGCGATTCTTAACACAGCCAAATTTCACAACATTTGACCAAATCCAAGACAAACTCAAGTTATTGAAGGGAAACCAAAACATGACAGAGGGAAAGACAGACAAACAAGGGTAAAACATAATGCAAAATTGGTCAACTAGAATAAAAGTAAATGCACACAAACCAATGTGTCCACGGTTGAACGACAACGAATAACTACCCCAAAATAGGGTGTCCCTATCAATTATAGTATACTACCAGAAACAGTGTTCTAGCATGTATAATCTGCTGTTTTTTCATTTTCATGAGTCACCTTAACAGACAGTAAGTAGGAAGTCACAAACCTATAATATATGACACTTCAAAGTGTTTTTTTTGTGCAGCCTGTTCCCCCCCTTTTTTTTAATTCCACAAAAGTCACATCCCGTGCTTAAAATGTAGTACATTCCTTTATGAATATGTTTGAATAAAGATGTTTCCATTTTCTAAGTAATATTATTCGCTGTAACATAAACTGGGGAGTCAAACAACAAAGTTTACAAACCATGCAAGTTGCAACAACATAAATCAAACAACACTCGTGAGCACTGCTCTTTAACCAGAGTTTAAAACGAAAATCTTGGTGGTGGTGCTTTGTGATATGCAAATTACCTCCCCAAAACAGTTTTCACCAAAAACAACATCTTCTGCTTCTTCGTATTAGACCTATACTTTAACCTGCCAGGTCTAAATTAATAAAACACCATTTTCAAATTAAACTACTGTATTAGCGAACTAAATAATAACGTATATACAATCAAACATATAAAAAAAGAACTAACTAACTAACTAACTCCAGAACCCAGACTACACGTGCTTTTATCTAATTATATGATGAATATGCATCATTTCCCTAAGCAGTAAGGAGGCGTGTCATTAACCATGCAAACCATATGGTTCCATCAATTAATCACATGCCAATCTACAACTGCTCTGAATTCACTAACCAGTATCAGAATCATGATTATAACATCCCCCGCCCATTAAAAAATTGCTAAATTTTTAACTGGTTATTGAAATCAGTGCAGAGATACAACACTTTTTTTTATAAACATGATCAAATACAATATCAAAATTTTAAAAACATACAAAGCAGTTAAAATATTTGGGGGAAATATTCAAAAATGGAAACATATAAATAAACTTGTTTGGGAACCAAAGAAGAAGAAAAAAAAATCTTTAATCTAGAAGCAGAACTAAAATAAAAAAAAAAACATACTTTAAAGTTGTTATGAATTTGTTGAAATAAAGTATTTACATGTATAGTTTTCTCTTTATCCAATACGCATGTGTTTAAAATAAAAATCGGATGATCATCATGTTACCTGTGAACCAAACAAAAATTAATTTTCATTCATCAATCCCATAAAATCTGACTTCTAATAACAAATTTGTTTTTATAACATGGGGTTGCACTTGGCATCATGTTAATTTATTTGTCGAAGTATCAACAGAGTTATGCTGTTCCAGGGACATATTACTCTGCTACATAGACAAAACCACAGGATATGAAACCTCATCGGTCATAAAAGAAAACAATAAATTTGATATCTATACTCCTAATCACCTTAATGTTACCATCTGCAGTGTCAAACTGGACAAGTTTCTGCTGTGGCATAAACATTAAAGTGTCACAATTTATAATTATACCTCTCTGTAGACTAATTACGATAATGATCTTAAAAATGAAACTAGCAGAGACCTTTAACTCTTACTGATATTTTCAATAATAATTTCTAAAATATAGCATTCTCACACCTTTCAAGTAACCCTGCGCAAATTTACTCCTTTCATACATATTTCACACAAAAGAAAATATTATTAAAATTTAGGTAATTTCTAGTATTTCATTAAAACATTAACTTTAGCTACATGCATAATTCTTTATCTCTGTTAATCTTAAAGCTATCTTTCCACTTCATTTTCTCAATCAATCATTATTGACACATATCATATCAATTAACAATGGTCATCAACAATAAATGAAATCAATGTTATGCATACAGATAAATACAAATTATCAGCACGTGTAGCTGGAAAAAGCATGCAAGTATTATGTTACATTTATCAATCAAAATGATTACAAAAAATATTGAAATTACAAAAGAATACATTTGTTTTTTTCTTACAAGACTGAAAGTCAAAATTATCATGAATCAATTTAATTGTCAATTCAAACTTTTAATTGACCATCTGTCTTCTATCTACCCATCTTTGGGACTACATCATTCACAATTTAGGTAGCTACACATAGTGGCGAAACAATTTTCACATAGGTAAGGACATATGGATGGAGAAACAATTTTCACAGACTGGTATGTAGCGAGGCAATCCTCACATACATTAAATCGAAGGGGGTGGTCGTTGGCGAATATGTTGTATGGCTCTAGCTGACAAATCTTTCTCATTTTCTTCTTCATCTTGATATAAGAAAGTTGATTCTGTTGTATCTTGATTATGAGAAAGGGTCATTAAAAGAGATACTCATCATCAGCAATTTTGTAGCGTGTCAATTCACACATACAAAAACAATTCATCAGAGACAAACAGGACTGGAGCAGTTTATAGTCAAATATTAACTCGTATAAAAATAAATCTGTTAAACATGTACGATGACCATCATGGAACAAAGTAGCGCAACAATTTGCACATACAAACTTACAATAGAAATGATAACGTACTTACAGGACTTTAGGTTTCTGTATACAATGAACTACAACATGTTCAACAATATTAGCGAAATAAACGGCAAAGTTTCAAAAACCACAATTTAGAAAGTTCCTGACAAGGGTGAATTCCATCTTTATAACCACAGAAAGAGTAACTACAGAAGGAATGTTTACGTTTTCCTTGTTTACGGGATTGAATTAAGTCATTTGATAAACTAATGTACTGATTCAACAAGTCAATTTGCGCGTGAAGAATACAATCATCACTTTCAAATTTGTTCTGGGTTGGAGTGTCATTTGAATTTATTCCACCATATATCGGAAGTTCAATAAATACTAATTTAACATTGTTAAAGTCTTTGGTGAAGAAATAAAATTGCTTAAAAACGGAATTCATTTTATATACAGACGAATTTGAACGAGAACGAAGAGAAATAAAGCCTTCTTCGTCTTTTTCTGTCAAATCACAGGTTCCTAGCCAAACAAATAATGTGACTCCGTTAGGGTGTCTGTCTAATAATTCCGGCAGTTTATTCCGTATAATTTCCAAATGTCTGGAACATCGAATTGAAGGACGAAAGAACCACTCAATGTTATTTTCAAAACTCACTTGATCAAACAAATATCGTCCTTTACTATCGGAAATAAAAAGACAGCGAGAGGTAAAATTCGAACTCATTGGAATGTCAAAATTCCTCGTTTGTGAAAATTATTCATTTAAAACGGGTTCCCACCATATTAGACCTATACTTTAACCTGCCAGGTCTAAATTAATAAAACACCATTTTCAAATTAAACTACTGTATTAACGAACTAAATAATAACGTATATACAATCAAACATATATAAAAAAAAGAACTAACTAACTCCAGAACCCAGACTACACGTGCTTTTATCTAATTATATGATGAATATGCATCATTTCCCTAAGCAGTAAGGAGGCGTGTCATTAACCATGCAAACCATATGGTTCCATCAATTAATCACATGCCAATCTACAACTGCTCTGAATTCACTAACCAGTATCAGAATCATGATTATAACATTCGTGTCTCTGTCAGTCTGTGTTGATATGCGCTCTCGATATTTGAACTGCTCGGTAATGCGCATGTGCGAATTTTGTTACTTCCTGTTTCTAGCCCGCGAGAATTTAAAAATGATAAAACGAAATTTTACCTACGGATTCGATTAACAGTTCAACGCATACATGGTGGTTACTAGTAGGAAGGAAGTCCCAGTAAGGGACTTATATTGACATATTTGGCTATGATTTAAATTAAGGTATATGTCTGAGGAAAAAAAAGGGGGGGGGTGCATGAATATAAAATTAGGAAGGGGTTGGCCTTAAAGTGAAATAGGTATTTTGCTCTTTTTGCACCAACTTCATTATTTGCTGACTGCTAAAACTATTTTAGCCTATCTTTCAATTTGTGAGAAATACTATTGCAACTAGTTTCCAACTGATATCATGAAAATAATAATCGTAGTCACCAAAAACAAATAAATCCAGAATTCTCTACCTAAAAAGGGCCTAACCCAAGAGTTTCAAATATGCCCTCCCCCTTTAATATTGCATCTCCGTTGTTGTGCCTGCTGGGCAGTGTAACAGCTCATTATGAGCATTATGCTCATGATGAGTGGTCCATCCATAGGAGACCTGTTGCACTGGCAAAATTATCCGTCCCTACCCATCACATTTCCTTTTTTCGAAACCCGTGGCGTTAAAATTATTCTCGTCCTGAATATAGCTGAAAAATTGCTTGCTGGACGTTAACCATCAATCAATCAATCAACCATTATGATGGACGGAAAAATTTGCTTAGGTAAAATGTTCAAACCAAAACGATTTTGAACTCAAATATCTCGCAATATATATAACCCGGTCAATCATCTGATAAATCTTCTTATAAGCTTTAAAAATCCGTTCAAATTGTTATTCTACCTATACGCATTCAGAAGATATGATAGAAAAGGTATGTATTTTTTATCTTCATTTTCCTGGTTTTAGACCCTCCCTGATTTCATGCTGTATTTCTGTGTCTATGGAACGAATGGTATGATAATAATAAGAATTAACGTGAAAAATACTTTTTGTTCAATTAAAACATATTTGACAGTTAATTTCTATTTAAACACTTCCCCGAGACGGTTCTACTAAATATAATCAATATAGGTAATAAATATTAACGTGAAAAATACTTTTTGTTCAATTAAAAAATATTTGACAGTTAATGTCTATTTAAACACTTCCCCGAGACGGTTCTACTAAATATAATCAATATAGGTATCATCAGCAAATATCTTTCGACAGACGTAGCTGTTGTTCTATAAGTGCTAATCTCGAAATATATATAACCCGGTCAAAAACTCTTTATTGATTTCCAAAGACAATTTATTTATAAACAAGATGTTTTAGCTTTTATATATCCTGGCGTTACCAGATTTCGCTAACGTAACAACTTGTTGGCTTATGTCACGCTTCCCGTATATTTTTTATATGAAATACTTTAATAAACTTAAATTACTAATATAGTTGTTTAACTGTACAAAAAAGAAGAAACATCAAATGAACAGTTTGATTGGTGTCAATCTTATGAAGTGTGTTGTTGTTTTTACCTGAAAAAAAATGGCGTATCCTAATTTCGATAGGGGAGATAATTTCAACTCATTCGGCCCTAATAAAAGTCGTCCCCGATATATCTCGGCCCAGAAAATGTCGACACTAATCACCAACTTCGAAGATACTGTGAAGTGTATATTTTTTTCTCTCAAAAATTGCAGACTGTTAGAAATGTTTTTCTAGTCTAGGAGGAATAAAATAAGTTACTCACTTCTTTTAAAGACATTTTCTAAATTTTTGTTTTCTTGTGGTAGACGTCAACACTGTCGTTCTATACTGAAAAGTTCCGGGTGATGACGGCATCAGTATCCGAATGCGACATTAAAAATACTGACGTATCGAAATTAGGTTCTTATCGAATTTCGGACACTGCACAATATATAATTTTAATAAAAATGTTAAAATCCGTGGCCGGAAAGACAGCCGGTGTACCAAATCGGAAGTAAATTTTTGCGTGAATCCTGAGGTTCACGCAGTGTTATTGTTTGATTTTGAGGTGTATTATGGGCCTTTCGGAATTTTGTCTACTGGGCCATTCGAAACTCTTATCATGCTAAACAATAAAACTCATTCGGAACTGGCTAATGAAGTTTATGTATACATTCTTGATTTAAAGAATTGAAATTACCAAAATAAAATGTATTATGTTTAATAAAATCGGCTGTACGGATGCTGTTTGCACATTAACTTATCTGATCTATACTAAACAACAAAAGAAACGCATCACTTTTTCCAGTTATAAATATACAGAAACATTTTATATGCGACTTTTAATGGATGCCGATTGCACTGCAAACTAAGCTGAGCTATTTATAACTGATTATGTCATTTACTGTGTCGCTGACCGATTTATTGAAAAACAGTTTGTGAGGAATTATATTTGTTTAAATA
This sequence comes from Gigantidas platifrons, assembly GCA_002080005.1. Classification (NCBI taxonomy): domain Eukaryota; kingdom Metazoa; phylum Mollusca; class Bivalvia; order Mytilida; family Modiolidae; genus Gigantidas; species Gigantidas platifrons. The sequence goes on along the minus strand of MJUT01050874.1, from coordinate 742,905 downwards.
AATATTATAACACTAGAATTTGCATTAAATATTGAATAATAAAACATATCTTTTTATATATTTTATGCTTTTTCAGCTTTTATAAGTTTAGCATTTAGATACATATAGATATGTTTACAACTGATGCACGCAGGTCTACGTGTGTTTCACTAACCTAATAGATGGCGTTCGGGGAATATTAATTTGTGCTTTCAATACGCGTGTTTTACTAACCTAATAGGTGGCGTTCGGGGAATATTAATTTGTGCTTTCAATTAATTTTGTATACTGTAAATGTCACACTATATTGAAATAATATATTGCAAACCTTTTACATTCTTAATCGATTTTTTCTTAAATGGTGAATTCCGTGGAATATTTATGACCGATTTGTTGGGTGAATTTGTAACAATCCCATATCGGACCTCAGAGCACGTGGCTAATCGGTCAACTTAACTGGCGAGAGTTTGATACAGTGTAGGCAGTAACGCAGTATCTTCGGAAGTAAACGTAGCCAGACATAGCGAGGTAAGACGTTATTTGCTTATACATTGTATATATAATTAGATTTTAAAGAATTTATGAGATGAGAGGGTTACTTGGAAATATTCACCAAGGTAATATAAAATTTCGTAATGCGGGTGTTCAGTGCACTGCCATCGCTTATTACGCGTTAGCTTTTGTATTCTTCTCCTCAACTGTATTAGATTATTACCCATGCCATTTCGATTCCTCTACCATAGATACAATTATTACAGAAGGGAATGCAGTTTATGAGAATATTCGAGCAGACAATGGGTTTAGCGACGGTCACTATTTAACGTACGACGAGTTGCCATATAATTTACATTAACATTTTTGTGATATTGAAACTCATGTTTATGCTGATATGCTATTCGGTGTGGTGGGTATAGATGTTTATCAAGATGCTGTTGGGGCGCTCTCATTGAGGGAGGCAATTGAAACTACCTTTCAGATTGGAGATTATGCAATCGGCACATTTAATGATTTGTCAGTAGCTTTGATTCACAACAACAGGTGCTACTATGTTTTTCATTCTAACAGTAGGAATGAAAAAGGAAATGTTGATTATTTAGGGGCTGCAGTTATTCTTGAATTTCATAGTTTAGAAGCAGTAACTGAATATTTGCAGAATATGTATCAGAATTCCCATTTAAATTTTTCTCCTGTTACGAATGTTAATGAACAAGGTAGAAATACAAATACTATTCCAAGGTCAAATCTGTAACTCGTCAATATACACCTGCATACCAAAAATCAGTTCAATATCTCAAGGTGTTTAGAAAATAAGGCCAGAAAACTCAAATGCACAGTTATTTTTCTAAGTCCAAGGGGCATAACTCCATCAAAAATCAATGAACCGGAACAAAACTTAAACTCGATCTGTAACTCATCAATATACACTTGGATACCAAACATAAGTTCAATATCTCAAGGCGTTTAGAAAAAAAGTATGGAAAACTGAAATGTTGCGGAATGATGGAAGGACGGACAAGGGTAAAACTATATGCCCCGGCCAATTTGTGGCGGGGGCATAATCATAAGGGAAGTATGATTTCAAGAGCAGGCCTGATGAAAGTCGAGATTTTTATATTAACATGTATCAGTACACAATGTATCTGTAACATATCCATGTACATGTATTAATTCAATATATCTTTATATCATGTTTTCGATCATTATTCTGGACAACATTTCATTAATTGATCACTATTCTAATATGACCTGTTACTTTTGCTTCGTTAACAAAAATGTTTTCTAAATCTCAACAATTTTATTTTTCACATGCGCAAAGCATGCCAGTATTAAATATGTATGATTAAATCGTTGTACTGAACGTTATAATTCAATCTATTCACTATTCAGATAGTAAAAAATTATTAAATTACAAAAAAACTGTTCACAAAAATATTTCTACTAAGTAATTTGCTATCCAACTAGTATAGCCATTTCAGCATAGCAACATTAATTTGTAGCACTAACTAATACAATCCAGGAATTGGAAAACCAAAGACAAAAACAATTTATAATGAGAAGCTATTCCTTACATTTATGTTTAGACTATACAAACAGGAGCATCATGTTTAGTTTATTATTTTGTCTTGGAATATTATTTCCAAATTATGTTTTACTATGTCAGAATTAAATTATTGATAATATATATTACATAGGTATAGCCCCCCACTCAACAGAATGTCAACAGTGAAAAATGGCATTGCAAGATATTACACTTAAAGACAAAACTGCAAAAATTAAAGTTGCTGTGTGGGATAATATGGTAGGAACTATCACTACAGGACAATTACTCTCATTGACAAGATGCAGAGTCAGATTGTTTAATGATGAAAAAAAAAGCTTTCAACAACATTATCATCAATTGCTGAGGTATGCATTATCAAATGAACTCTCCCGGTCTATGATTTTATGTAATTTACATGATTTTATTTTGTATGCCTTATCAAATGAACTCTATCAGTCTATGATTTTATGTAATTTACATGATTTTATTTTATTTTTGTTATGTTTAGACCAGTTTACTATTCATACATTTGTGTTCTATTTTAAGAACAAATGAGATCGATAACAATGTCCAACCTACTTTCATATATTTATATCAAAGAAGGAAAAATTTGATATTTAATTGTTCTATTTAAAGCTAATTATAAGTTGCTATTGATAGTTGTAATTACTTTTTGGGTTCTTTTTAAAGCGAAACAATCCTTTATATAATGACGGTCATTGAATGTCAGACAAAAAAAATTCATATTGACTAATAAAAAGGTCAAACTTGTAAAGCGCAACTACTATCATTTATTCATTATCAAAATGTAGAGTAAGGCTCTATAATGCCTAAAAACGTTAACAACAACAGCATTATCAGTGGGTAAGGTAATAATTGCATAAAACATACAATTGAACTTGTGAAAGAAATATATTCTGCCTTTCTGTTTATATGCAATATGATCTTCTGGACACTCATAGCTTTGTGTGAGAGAAGCATAATACGTATAAATGTAAAGTACCGATAGTAAAAAGTAGACAGAAGTAAAACATCAATTGATCTAGTGTTTATATAGATTGCATGTTGATATACAATTACAGGATATTAAATATTTTAAAATGTTCAAGATGTCAATACTTAGCATATTAACATTTGTTTTCAGACTTTTACAAGTGATGATCAGTTGTTCGAAGTGTCTGATGATGACAGTGATACAGACCAGGGCCAAGAAGCAACCATGACCTCAGGTGTGTTGGAAGGAATTGTTGATGTGGATGCATACCTAGCATGCCCCAAACCAACATGTACTAACAGTAAACTAATAACTGTCAAAGGAGAAGATAACGTATATAGAATGTCATGCAAAGTATGCAACAATGTGTTCATGGCTAGTGTTTGTAACAATTACATTCGTAGAACATTGATTCTCAAAACTGATGAAGAAACAAAGAAAGTGGTGCTCTTTCAACCACAGCTTACAAAGCTTTTTCAAAGTAGAGGCCTTGACAGCACCATCCTCTATGATAAATCTGAAATGATACAAAAGATGATGCAAATTCTACCTATTGAAATCAAGTTTCATCTCACCAATTCTACCATCAGAAATCTGATTTACAAAAGAATAGCTTAAAATGACATTTTATAGTCATTCTCTTTGAGGCTTTTCTAGTTAACTTTGTAGCATTATTAGGTTAGATACATATAGTTTAGATATTTTTTACATAAAGGTAGAATAGATATTTTTCTGTAGTTTAAAAAGGTACATGTAGTTTAGATATTGTTTAATTTCATAAAGGTAGTATAGGTATTGCTTGTCATAAAAATACAGGTCAAGTTTGACTTTAAGGTCAGAGATATTTACCATTTAAAAGAGTTGTGACCTTGAAAATATGAACACTTGTCAAATTAATAGTTATAATATGACACACCTCCAGTAACAATGCATCCATAATATTAGTGTAGTTCAGGATGTATATGGTGGTTCTACGAACTTTTTTTCTGCGTTTCTATATATATGTAGCATAGATATTTTTTTCTAGATAAAGTAGTATAGAAACCATTTCTGGATAAATAGTTATTTCAAGCTCTTATAAATGGTTAGACTTTAATATAAATAATAAACCTCATAAGTGATTTTTGCTCAAATTTATTTCTTCTTTCATTATATATCACATCCTTGATGTGAACATTTTATTATTGTAGACTACCCTGTTTTTGAGAACTGCTAATATTTTTACTTTTATACACGATTGATATGAAGATAGACTTTTTACAGTATTATGTCTAATATAAATGCTCCCTCCATAATTAACGCCTCCTCTACGTTTTTGTTAAAATAGTGCAAAATGTAGCACAACCATTGACAGATGTTCAATTATTTAGCCCAGAATTTAACCACAGACATAAATCTAATGTAAAATACTTAACTCCTCAACTCAGTGTTAACATTTTTAACATCTGTGCTTAGCATGGATTTAAGGAATAGTCTGTTTAAAAGTTTCAGTAATTCATCGACAGATTTTGATTGTTCTAATAAACGATCCCCTTTCAGAAAAATGCAAGTCATAATACGCTAGTTTGTCATAAGTTGGTGTCCATCTGTAAACTTTTTCAAAAATTATCCTAGACACAGAACCAGTTGTTACCAAACTAAGATTATTCACATTATATTTTTGTACGGGAAAATCTGTCATTTTTTCATTTTATATTATTGTAAATAAAGTTTGATTATAAAGTTTTTATTTCTTCTCGATGCATTAAAAATTTTAAATCAAGAAGTCCATAAGTTGTATATGCTTCTGGAAAAATGAGTCGGCTTTTAGGAAAAGGTTGGTCAGTATGACACACATTTCCTACTTTATTATATCCGTCTTTTGCAAACAAGTTTCGAGATATACAGAATTCATCCTGTCCATATATCTTGTGTGCACAACCTCTCTTAAAACTATTCAATAAATCATACTGAAACATTACACATAGGTTTAAAATCATATGTAGATGTGAATGAAATAAGAATGAAGAGATGATGGTAATGCAAGAAATACAAAATCCCCTATCTATTCTACAGCATCAAAATTGTGCTCTGGAGATCCCCTCAAGGTCTTCAACACAGTGGAAACCCACACCATACAATGTCAATTCATTTATAAAAATAAAAGGTATAAGGGAAACACATAAGTCGTTGACCAAGATATTCCTAACTTGGCACAACCTGTTCCAATATGCGTAGTATAATAAGTATTTTCCAGTTCGTGCAAGGACAGATAATCCAACTCAGCCATTTTACATGTTGATGGCTTGTTAACCGTTGCTTTAGTTGTTTGTTATTTACTCATTTTTTCCACTCTAACTGTAGCCCGTAGACTCAATCTCCGAAACCAAGCCTCTTGTTGCTCTATTCGTTTACAATATAGGCTCCGCAAGGCCTTATAGTTAAAGTCCCTAAAGGCCAATATAAACGAGTCTGCGCAGGAGACCATTTGGCACTCCTCGGGGCAGATTATTAAGTGTAGAGGAAGCATCCGAGTAGCCTATGAGCATAGTAGTTTTGAATTCTGGAAAGGAGATTGTTGTAGACTATAATTACGGGTCTGTCGTAATCGTGGACAGAACCATGATAAACGCTTCAGTAACGTTGTAATGCGCTAATTCATCAAAACTAAATAGATCTTTGGTTCACGCATTGCATTTCTTTTTTTTAAAGAAAGCAACTTGTTCAACTTTGAACGTGTATTGCATGAAAGTGAAATGATCCGGTAAAAACTGAATATTGATTTTTGAAGGCATATATTATCAAAAACATTGATATGACATCTGTTTAAATTATACCACAGAAAAAGACAGAAACCGTGGCCGGAAAAGCCTCTGGTATTACAAATCAGATCTCAGATTTACCTCTTTGAACATGTATTGCATGTTAGTGAATGTACCCGGTCAGAATGCATTTTTTGATGTTTTAAAGACAATTAATTTGCCTATAAAATCATTTTATGTTTTATAAATGACTGGGGTAAAGCTGATGACCGTAACTGTATATTACGGTCATCCCAAGATGGTGGACATGAAATTAGGTAAGAATCTTTTTTGTCGATTAAATTGTTTCTATAATGTATTTTAAATGACATGCATTAGTATAATAATCTTTGAACTTTTCACAAGGAAATCAAAAATTACGACCGAAAAATGTGTATGAAAGAGAAAATCCGATTTTAAAAAATCGCTAAGATGACCGTAACTGAAAACTGCAATTACATCTCAGTTCATCTTACCTGATTCCATGTCCGCCATCTTGGGATGACCTTAATTGCAGTTACGGTCATCGGCTTTACCCCAGTGATATATGTAATGCTAATAAAAATCGTAAAATTCGTGTCCTGGAAGACATCTGGTGTGATAAATCAGAAGTCATTTGTTGAACTTTGAGAGCTTATTGTATGAAAGTGACATAACCCGGTTAAAAATTAAATATTGATTTACAAAAAACATTTCATATATTATAAAAATGCAATAAAAATTCTTTTATGGCAAATCGGATAGACGTTACGCACGGTATTGCGTCAATACAGATATAAAGTTATATATATAGATTTCAAGGATAGAATTTGACAACACTATGGTGTTATCCTATACATTTTGGTATGTGCAGAATTGTATGGATATACTCTGTTTGAAAATAAATAAATTTAGTCCCTCGTGCTAAACGTATTTAATTAAATCGACCGAATTATGGCCGTAAACGTCCAAATTTCGCAAAATTCCATACATTGTCCATGTTCAAGAGGACTGCGGTTCTCAAGAGAATGCAAACTTCGCGAAATTTTGCACTAAGATTACGTCATATGTGTTGTGTTCTTTATGACGTCAGACTTCAAATAACGGAACTTCAAACACAAAAATGATTTTTTGAAGAAAATGAGTTTCTGCTACCTGTAAGATTTTGAAAAGCGGTAAGTGATCAAAATTTGAAGATATTATAAATACATATTTAGAAAATATTTCGTTCTGATATTGCAAAATACAAAAGTACATATCTATATCTATTTATTCTCAACTTTTCAAGGAATATAGTGACGCTCGGAAAATTTCACGACTCTTTTTTTTTAATGTCTCACAGAAATGTCCGGAGTCCAATTTTTAAGGTTTTTTACACAGAAGAGCTACTTCAAGATGTAACATTGTGTAATTGGCGTTTCTTTTTAAAAAAATCGGGACTTTCTTGAGATTGTACTTATCCAAAAGTAATCAGCAGTATAGTTTTTACAAAGTAATCTATTTGAAATATTGTCTTTTTTGACGCGATTTTGACTGTCTATCAGATTTGTCCACTTAACGTTCAACGCGCGCTGTACAAACGTTTTCTTTCTTATGTCGCTTTATTTCTTATCGCAAATATTCCGATTTCTTTCCGTTGCTGAATATATACATTGATCAATAAATAAACACTTAAATCAATAATATAAATAACTATAAATATAAGTAACTATATATATAAATAAATATGAATAAATAAAAATAATAAAGCATATTTATTGCAGATAATGGAGAAGTTTGCATCCGCAGCAGATAAATTAAATTATTACAAAGAGTTAAAAAAAGTAAAAAATAGCAGAACAGAAAAGAAAGAGCTTCCACAAAAATAAAGATAAATATAACAGTAAAGTATATATAAGTCCTCAACGCAAGGTGTCAAAAAATGCAGTATACAAAAGACAACAAAGACCAAAAGAAAAAAGAAAAGCAATACACCCGTCGTTCACGTGAGAAAAATAGGGGAAATATCGACAGTGACAATGTTGAGACTCCAATTTAAAAAAAAATAAGATGGCTAAATGCAGAGCCGATATCCAAGTGATGCACGAATTTACCGACGGTTGTAGCGCTCAGTATAAAAGCCGGAATTGTATGGGCGATGTCAGTACGCGCAGATCCGATTTGGGCTACAGTACTTAACAGAAACTTTTATGTAACCTCGCATGGAAAAGGCCCTCATGACGCGGCAGGCGGATATGTGAAACATCAGGCAGACCGAACAGTTCTCCGAGGGAAAAGCAAAATTCAATCGGCCCATGACTTGTATGAATACGAGGAAAAAAATCTGCAGTCCCCAAAGCGGTATTTATGAGAGAAGAATTTTTAGATACATTCAAGAAATCCCCCGCCTACATCATAACAATTTTAAACCCGTTGATCAAAATCGCAAAATTCATCAAATTACTTCCTCACAATCTGCTGGTTCGAGATTTGTTTCATTCTTTCTAAATTACTGATCTGTCGTTGTAGTTGGTTCATTTGTCCACATAATACGATTGTTTTACATGAATGAGAAGTCATTTTAATTGATCGCATATATTCGTAGAAATCTCTACTTCAGTTTCTTCCAAGATTTGTTTCATTCTTTGTAAATTACTGATCTGTCGTTGTAGTTGGTTCATTTGTCCACATAATACGATTGTTTTACATGAATGAGAAGTCATTTTAATTGATCGCATATATTCGTAGAAATCTCTACTTCAGTTTCTTCCAAAATATTTGTGTGCCTTTATTATTGGGTGTCTTTGTCTGATATGTGTTTATTGTTCTTAATGATTTGATATAGTCTTCACGCCAGTGTATTTGTAGTTTTGGGAAATGTTTGCATATTTCGTCTGGGGGGGNGGGGGGGGGCTCAAAGAGCTCTCTTTGCGGTGTGGGTTTCTGCGCATTATTGAAGGATGTGCGGTGACCTCTTTTTGTAGTAATTTTGCAACTTTTTGTTGTAGGGCTGTTGTCTCAGCGCCGTATACCTCATTCATATCTGGTTTTATTTCGATTTATCTAGATTTTCCGTCTGAATATATTGCTGATATTCCATTCCGAGAAAACAATCTCTCCGTCATTTTTCAATAAATATTTCATCCAGATTTTCCTTATATCTTGTTAATTTTGTATTTTATTGTACCGCGTATCTATGTCGTAATGTTTCTGATAAAATTGGAAGATATGGTGTAAATGTATAAAAGACATAATCATAAACTGAAGGTAAAAGAATAAAGCTTTTATTGTTGGTCTTCATCTTGAAATCTATGGGAGGCCTTCAAACTGGTGTATAACTTATTTTTACGACAAATTAAAAAAGGCACGTCTTATAACGTTACCACATAATACTCAATATCCTGCGTAACGTCTAATCAAATTTACCACATAATACTCAATATCCTGCGTAACGTCTAATCAAATTTACCACTTTTAATGTATATTGCTATAAAGTGACATGATCTGTTATAAGAAATGTTTAAGGTACGGGTCATTTTTAAACGATCGAATCGTTTAATGCTAGCGCTCGTGTAAACCGGAAGACACTGCTATACACATGTGTCGCAACCTTCCGCCCAGACAAAACTATAGTCCATATAGAGTCAATTGTAAGAGGGCGAGTAACTTAAATATCAGAAAGAGCATGCATACAACATTCATATATTATAAATCCCCCTCAATATCGGGTACTTGTATGCACGTTTGCTCATCTATCAGTATTTCTTTGTTGCAACGCGGATTTTGCGGATGGATATTTCAATATCTATAGAAATTGATATTGTGTTTGCAGCGCACCCCCTTGTCCGAATGACAGCCTGCCCTTTGTGACTAACGTGGATGTCTTTTTCGTAAACACAAGTGCCCTTTTTATATGTGTTTTCATTTTTTGTCGCCAGTTTGGTTCACGTTTCGAACAACTGTTTCATGTTTACACTGTAGCGCCTCCTATCTAATTTGAATATGTCAAAGTTAAATTTAGAACATTAACTAATGTAACGTATATCGATCGATTTTCTGATTAGATTTCACGGTAATTATAAAAATTCGAACTTTGAAATTCATATCATTCACAATGCCTTCCCGGAAAAGACGTTTGAAAGAAAGTGGCAAAGGAAAACAAAAGTTTGACATCGTATTTTTCAACTTCGTAAGTCGATATAAAAAATGAGTTATTTCCCTTTGTTATACAATTTTACTTGAAACAAACCAAAATTAACAAATTCTAATATGCCATTTACATTATTTTATTATCAAAACTCAATAAAACCACTTAAGTTTAATCTGAAATAAAAACCTGTCTACTTAAACTGAAACAAAGACAATATTTAGGAAGAACCAGTTCTATACATTACCTATAGTAATAACACACATGCGTAAATAGACATCCATTACAATACAGATATTCTGAAAAACTTTACAACATTGGTATAAAAAAAATTTAAGANATAACAATTGGAAGTTAAATCGACCATGGCTTGAGTGTGTTGAAAATAGTATGAAGTGTTTCTTGTGTACCAGACACAATATGAAAAATGTATGGGCTACAACAGGATGTGTGTCACTTAGACTAGATAAAATTAAAGAGCACGAATCAAGTACTGACCATATTAACTCTGTAGCTATAGAAGCTCTGCGCATTAAAGTGCCCTTTTTCATCCAACGTTTACGCATAAAAGTACCCTTTTGAAATCCTAGCTAAAACACTGGTTTACTATGTAAGAGACTTTGATTTTCGTACAACAAAAAATGCGTAGATATATTTCAGCAAGTGTACAAAAATTGTACCTTTCTACTTTTGTCCTGTTCCGAAATGTGTGTTTTCAGTTTTTAATTTTAGAATAAATTTTAAAACATATAGTCTATTTATATCCTACGCTGCTGGGGTTACAATTCAACTGGTTTGTCAGTGTCGTTAGTTCTCGACCATCATAATTTTGTTCAGGTTTGGGAACCAGTGCTTTAGACAACACATGTTCTAATGTTTGACGTACTATCTAATGAAAAGTCTAGAAAATCCCAAAGAGGTTTTGACCTGTTAACCTTGACTCACTGCTGACGTATTTATGTCAACAATACATTCTTTTAAAGTATGTTCCACCTAAAAATAAGCATGAAATGAAAGTATCGATGTAGGGCAACCGGCAAACAAACTTGGACACAAATAATGAAAAAAAAACCTGTATAATACTCCAGTAGGTGTCCGTAAATGGATGAGGGAATCCCGGGAACTGAATGTTGATGTTGGCTTCAAAACAAAAAAGATAAAAATGGAAAGAACACGGATGTTGTCTTCGTAAGGCTATATATATATACATTTTTTGTATATATACAATGTATATCATTGGATAAAAGTTCATCGTCAGATCTATTAATAAGTGTTGTAAATTTTTTCAAGAGTCACATTCCCCTTCCGCGAAAAAGACCCCATATAGAAAAATATTTCCCTATTCCAAGGTATACAATTAAACCCACAAATGCACTATATTTCACTTTGACTGTCACATTGATTTGCTTGCCCCTTCAAAACAGATGTAGTGTCTGGTAAACAGTTGATGGGAAATAAAATAATAATGTAATAGAATGTAAAACTGGGTTGTTGCATGTTATAGTAGTAGCTCCTACACCAACTGTTCTTTCCATTTTTGGCACTATTCAATAATTATATTAATAGTTCCCCCTATATGTGAATAACATGTTGATGTCTCTGGAGTTTGCTCTCAATTTACTATTTCAAAGTTTGACATCTTTTTCTAGATGTATACTGATATTTTGCAATTGTGCATAGCATACAAAAAATCTACATGCAAGCATGTTCGATCGTTTAACATCACCTTTGGTGTTTTCATTTATTTTAAATTTGCATTTGAAATTAAATAAGTATTTTTTGTATTATTTACATGTTATATTTAAATTAATTACTAGTATATGATTTAATCTTAGTTATCTTTTAAATCATACATGTTTAAAAAAACGTATGTACAACAATGATATAGAAATCAATGTAGTTGAAATTAATGTATCGCCGGGGAAGAAAGAATCCTAATCATAAGTAATAAAAAAGTAATAAAAAAATAAATAGCAAGTTAAAATTGTCACTCTTAATTACAATCAGCAAGTTAAAATTGTCACTCTTAATTACAATCTTATTTGTAACTGTAAATAACATGAACAGTTGTTAGTCAATCACGTCAATTATAGATCAAAGAGACCAATGTATATTATGAATGTCAGCTTGTTGTGATCTAATTAAGTAAATGACGTGTCACGGGTGAATACTAGTCACTTATACCATAAAAAGACAATGCACTCTCGAAATTCGGGTAAAATCCATTGATATTCGAGTTTTGTATATAATTTCAGGTATAGCTGGTAAGCCACGTGTTGTGATCGGATCTCTGCCAATTATCGGAGGCTGTACCGGCACCTTTGATTAACAGTTATCCAGGAACAACAACTCTAGTCTCAATAGCTTATTTTTTGTGCTTTAAGGAAATATATATGTATTATACATAAATAATACAATATTGTTTTTTTTAATGACTTTCACAACATTGGTATTTTTGTAATAGCTGTATGAACGCTAGGAAGTATGTATTAATTATAATTGTTAATATATAGCAATATTTTTGAACACAACTGACTCTCCCTTAATGTATATGGTCATATTTCTTTTTTTATTTATGCCCAATATCACGAAATAAACTACAAACATAAAACAAATACAATCACAGACTAACGTTATCTAACAAACAACACACATTAGTACACAACAACTACATAACTTGTGTAAATATTGAAATATTCATAAGGGGGTCAGTTGTGGTAAATACAGAGAATAACAACCCATGAGTCAGGACACAAGAGCCGAGACATGAGGAGTATTAATGTATATAAAGGTATTGTCAGATGTCGATAAAGAACGAATCGAAATAATAACATTTAACACTTATATGTTGTTTTTTTTAATCAACTTTGATATGATACGAATTTCAATAGATATATAACTTTTTTATTCAATCTTACATATTTTATTACAAATTATTAATCATTGGAAAATATATATTTACATATATAAATTAAATAAATAAGGAGAAAAAAAGAAGAAAATAAAAAATACAGTTCGTAATAAATGTTTTCAAAAACTAAGGTTTATGGAAAAAGAATTAGGCAATCTGGCGCAATATCCATTTGGATAGCCGCCATCAAAAAACCAAATAGTCAAATTCGGGTAGTGAGTCTCGAATCATAACACACGTAATTAAGTTTTGCACAGCACGTTGTATTTGCTTTATAATTATTGTGTAATTGTATTTGTATTTGTAAAGTTTGTCAAAAATGTCAAAACCACCAGATGATGGCTTTGATTTAGATAATGACTATACTGAATATGCTAGCGCACCCGAAAGTGAACCCCCTTCGAGTACGGATTGCGAGATGGGAAATCATAAAAATACGTGGACACCGGCGCGTCGCCACAAAAAAAAAAGAAAGGCCTCTGGGTCTCCTTTAGTTGTAAACTCTTACAGTGATGCTGTACTAAGCACAATTAAAAAGGTACCCCAAACCCCTAGACAAAGTGTCATAAAGAGTAAAAACAAATATATATGTATTATTTATTGTAATACTGAAAAACTTTGTAAACAAAACCAAATAAAAGTACAAAAATTGTTATCAAATCTGATGGGATCTGTTAAAAGTATTAACAGCACAAAAACAGGTAACTTGATTGTTGAATGTTATGACAATCAACAATACAATTTTTTTTTAAAATGAAGTCACTTTGGCGAGTGGTTAATCAAGGTATATGTACCTAAATCCATGATTACATCAATAGGGTGCATTTATAATGTACCTCTGGATATCACAGAGGAAGACATTAAAGATGTACTTGTACAGCAGAATGTAACAAACTGTATCTGACTGACATACTATAATAAAGAAAAAAGAAAGACGGCCCTCTACAACTGTCAAATTGTATTTTAATGTTCCAGAACTCCCAGTTAAAATAGCTCTTGGTTTCAGGATGTACAAGACAAAAATATTTGTCCCCAAACCAATTCAATGTTTTAATTGCCAACAGTTTGGTCACATGCAATCAACTGTAGCAAGCCCAAAGTATGTTTTAAATGTGGACAACAGCATGAAAATAAAGAATGCACTGCTGATACACCCAAATGTGCAAACTGTAAAGGGGATCACCCTTCCAATAGTAAAACCTGCCCCAAAAAATTGAAAAAAACATTAGTTATGAAAAAAATCTTAGTGGAAAAGTGTACTCCACAACGGGCTAGAATAGACATAAAAACTAAACCAAAACCTGTAAATAAACCTAAAAGCAAAATAGCCAAGACACTGTATCTTCTGTACCTGATATAGCTGATATTGAAAATGTTAACAATCTCATCTTGTTTTTAGTACTTATTTTGGGTAAGTTACCCAAAATGATCGACCCAAAAACAAAGATAGAATATATTACAGAATTAGCTGTCAAATTATTTGACATTAAGCTTAATGTTGAACAAATACTAACCGAGTACTTATCACTGTATTAAGTTGAACTCTATGTTTTTTTTTAAAATTATTTCAAGTGCATTCATATCGTAATGTATTTTAAAAAATATCCTTATTTATAATGACAGACTCAATTAATATTGTACATTGGAATTGTCAGGATTTTAATGCCCATGGACCAGAATATATATGGTCTCTAAGCAAACAAAAACATATACCTGACATTATATGCTTACAGGAAACTTTTTTTTCCAAATATTAATGATCATCCTGATATTACAGGATATATATTAGCAAACTTCTCAACAAGAGATATTAAAAGAGGAGGTACTGCCATATATTGTAAAACACATATAAACTACATGTATACTGTCAGAAATATCGACACTGTATTAGAAGTGTCAGCAATTGACATCAAACTTAACAATAGACTAACTACTATTGTAAATGTATATGATACAAATAGTAAAACTACAAAGTTACTATCAAAATATATTCATTCAAATAAGTGACAAATTAATCGTTTGTGGAGATTTTAATGCCCACCATAAACTTGAGGGCGAGGGGGGTAGACGTAACGATACGAAGGGTAACCACTTGTTAGTGAAAATAATATAGTTGTTTTAAATGATGGTACTGGTACTAGATTGAACCCTATTAATTTAGAAACCTCTTGTATTGACTTAAGTTTAGTGAGTACTGTAATTAGTTCTCACTGCACCTGGAATGTAGACCAAAAATCTACACACGGTAGTGATCATTTTGTTGTTAATATAAAAATTACTGTTAAACCTATGCCTTATAATAATCCATACAATAGTTCTAAATGGAATTACAAAAATGCAAATTGGAAAGGTTTTGCAATAGCTTGTGATAAAAAAATTCAGCCAAGAAATGGTCTCAGACAATATACATGAGACCAATTCAATTTTAACAAATCAATTAAATGATATTGCAGAGGAATATATTCCAATAAAAAAAATCAGAAGCCATGCGTCCCATGGTGAAACCAAAACTGTACAAAAGTTGTTCGTCAAAGAAATAAGGCTAGAAACAGGGCTAGCCATACTGGTAGGGGGGGGGGGAGGATTTTATAGACTATAAACAAAAGGAAAAATTATGTTAAAATTTATTACATGATATTGGGAAAATTATTGTAATTCATTGAATAACAATAGTAAACTATCTCAAGTATGGTATGATGTTAAAAAAATGTTGGGTAACTCACCCAGTAAAAAACAAATCCCCACTTTAAAACAAAATGATACTACATATGAGTACGATAATGAAAAATCTAATATATTTGCGGAACATTTCAGTAAAGTCAATAGTACTGATAATTACAGTAGTGAGTTTAAAATACATAAACAACAGGTTGAAAGTAAAGACCATGATAATATTACTGTTCATTTTAACAATAATAGTAATTGTTATAATGATAAATTTACATTGCAAGAAATGAAAGATGCAATATCTGACACAAATAATAGTGCACCTGGCAAAGTTATAATATGTTTCTGACAAAATACTTAGTATATTTTTATTATTTATTAATAAAATTTGGTTTCTACAGGAATTACCTAAAGATTGGAAACATTCTATCACAATACCAATCCACAAGACTGGTAAAAACCCGCATGATCCCCTATCATATAGACCAATTTCCCTCAATTCTAATCTAAATAAAATTATGGAAAAAATGGTCAACAATAGATTATAATGGTATTTAGAAAAAAATAAATGATATAATCCAAATCAAAGTGGATTCAGGAAAAATAGAAACACTATGTATTAGATTAGAAAACGATATACACAAATCTTTTGTAAGTAAACATATTACAGTTGGAGTGTTCATAGATTTCCAGAAGGCATTTGATATGTTATGGAAACATGGCTTGCTACAAAAATTGGTCTCACTAAATATTTATGGTTATATGCTATCATATGTTAATGAATTCTTAAGTAATAGAACATTACAAGTTAAAATAAACAATACTTTTTCAGAGATATATATATAGTACAAAATGGTACTCTTCAAGGTAGTTACATTAGTCCGACACTTTTTAACATTATGGTCAATGATCTATCATCTGGTATAAAAAACTGTGAAATGTCTCGATTTGCAGATGATGGAGCTATATGGAAATCAGGTTCAAACTTAAAATACCTACAAAATAAAATACAGCAAGATTTAGACAATATTAATAAGTGGTGTTCAACTTGGGGATTTTTATTATCACCAAGTAAAACGGTATGCATTATTTTTTTTCTTCCAGGAAACGATATTTAGGTACACTAGTATTAAAAATTGGTACACACATACTTGAAATTGTGAAGGAAGTTAAATCCCTTGGTTTAATATTTGATAATAAATTAACTTGGTTAAGCCATATATAATATATACAAACAAATTGTAGTAAAATACTCAACTGTATGAGATTACTTTCAGGTACTAAATGGGGTGCAAACAGTCACACGCTACGAACTATGTATTGTGCATTAGTACGGTCAAAAATAGATTATGGATGTGAAGTATATAACTCGGCATCACATGCAGTCAAAAAAATATTAGATAGTATACAACTACAAAGCCTACGTATTTGTACATGTTCTATGAAAAAGGCATCACTATCGAGTTTACAATACGAGATGGGAGACCCCCCCTCCTATGAGGAACGAAGGAAAAGCCTAATTGCAAAGTCATTTCCCAATATTTGTAGTTTTGACAATACACCTTTCCACTATCTCAAGATAAGCCCGCCTCCCCTTATCAACCCATAGCAACACAGCATCCCAGGACAAGCTAATCAACAAAATGGCGGTCACTACAAAACTTGATGTGTTACCACACACTATAAATATTGATCATTTCAAGGATAAAACACTTACTGGACGATCAAAAGACCAGGGATATAATTATTTCACATTGGGATACATTCATAGTATACATTTTTGTGAAGTTAATGATAATGAGGTGGACATTGCACCCAAGTGTTACCTGTCTATGAGAAAAAATTAACAACGCATATAAATAAAAGGAATTATTAATACTATTTTGTTGAATTTAAAGTATATCTCTATTTTCAATAAATATGCCTCATAAAAATTTACAAGTTTTTATCAGTAAGATGATAAAAATAAAAATAATTATTATCATATTACAGACTTGTAGCATGTAATGTTTGTTTTCTCGTTATCAAATAATCTTATCTACAAATAATTTCTACAGTATATATGTATTTGACTGATTCAATATATAACACCAAAAATTTATCAAAACCATTATTTATTTCTTATATAAAATTAGAATGTACATTATGATACCTTTGAACACACATATGTGTCTTCTGTTATATTAAGTTGTTGACCTGGAGCCGTGTTTTCGAAAGTATCCTAAGATATGTCTTAGAACGATTTTTAGGATGGTAAGACCATCTTAGGACATGTCCTAGGAGTGATCTCGAAGCTGTCTTAAGACTATCCTAACTTATGATGTCTTAACTATGTCATAAGTGTCAACGCAATAAGTATAATAATAGAAATAGTGTGCACAACAATTATTTCCAATATTAACATATTACAAATCCTTGATAAAAATATTCATAATAAATTATAAGATGCAAATAAAGATTTTTTCTTCCATTTCATTTATTTTTTACGCTGTATCCCATGAGCCTGTTTCTTGTTTTCTTTAATTTGCAGTTATTATATACATAGTTCGGAGGTTCATATACGATATGGAACTAATATGTAAAACATTTTTTATGATGAAATACACTCATTACCGTTATCAAATTATGTTACCATTTCGGGGTTATGACCATCCTAAGACACCTCCATAGAGAACACGGCTTAGGACTAAGATTTATCCTAAGATGTTAAACATCAATCAATAGGACATGTCTTAGTCCTAAGACACTTTCGAGAACACGGCCCCTGGTCTCCCACAGGCTTTAATCCATCGTAAATATGCTTCATAATTAGTTTTTGGTTTAGGGAATGGTATAAATGTTGAAGGCATATACAGCTTTACAAGGAATATATACAAACAACGTACACAAGTCAAATAGACAAAGAAAACAAATTGATCTACATTCAATTACACTTCTGCAGCAGTAAATCCCACTTTCCTCAGTACTATCGACTTTTTAACGAATGGTACCGTAAACCGCATAATTTGTGATGATGACAGAATTAATTGTAATTTTTTAGCTCTGTCACATTCATTAAATTTGGGACAGATTCCGTTTATTTCTTTGTACAGTATATATCTCAAAATATGGAAAGTATGGTTATAATTCTTACATCTAAAGAAAAAATTAAACTCATCTTCAACCTGTTTTAAATCACAAAATTTACATAATCTATTTTACTTTTTAATTCATGTGCATCTTCCTCTTTCAATTTCAAGAAAATGATCTGATAGACGCATTTTACATAAATGTTTTCTGTCTTCATAATTAATATTGTTATATAGTTATTCATTTCATATTCAGTTTTAATTTTACTGTATATATAAATTTTCATGTTTTCTTAATTGATTTTAGCAAGGATTTATATAGGAAAGAGTTATTGCCATACTGTAATCTTTCCTGTTAAATTCCCCATACCAAATACAAATTACAAATACCATAACATTTTTTACATGAATACAGTACAAAAGGCACCATATATACAAATCACCTTGCGGTGTTGACGTTTATCCATTGTTGAATTACATATTACATATACAACAATGAATGGAAATTGGATTTGAATTTTGGTGTTTAATGCCACTTTCATCAATATTTCAGCTATATCACGACGAC
>MJUT01050874.1:701705-723771 GCA_002080005.1 Gigantidas platifrons | reverse complement strand
TACAACATGTACAATAAATGATGTATTCACGAATATAGTCATTGAAAAAAATATTCAAGATAAAACTTATATATACCGGTATGAATTTAAATTTTGTGCATTTCATTTTTAATTTAATGCTACAGAATTTGTTTTATGCATCAAGATACATTTCTTTGGTACATTGTAGGTATGAGATGGCATCCTATGATTGTAAGGTGGTGCTTATACCTTAGACAGAAGTCAACAGCAGCCTATGATGCATTGAGGGACTCTGGATTCATCAGACTTCCTAGTTCCAGAACCTTATTTGATTATTCGCATTACACAAGGAGTGACAATGGATTTTTACCCGATGTAATTGAAGTACTCGAAGAGGAAGCTGCAAAAAGAGACATGTGTAATAAAGATCTGCCTTGGAAAAATTATGTTGGCATCTTGTTTGATGAAATAAAAGTGAGATCAGACTTAGTTTATGACAAACATACAGGAGAATTAATTGGGTATTGCAATCTTGGTAAAGTGGGAAACCAGATTTTAGACTGAAAAAGGATGTAAAGACAGTAGTGATTGTACAAAAGATGTTGCCAAATACATGTTAGTACTCATGGTTAGAGGAGTAATTACAGATCTGAAATTCCCATTGGCTGGATTTGCCACTGCAAGTATAACATCAGATTTTTTATATCCGATAGTTTGGAAAGCAATTCGAATTCTGGAGACCAGCACTGCTCAACTCCGAGTATTGTTTTTGACGTGTGATGGCGCTTCG
Organism: Gigantidas platifrons; assembly: GCA_002080005.1. Lineage (NCBI taxonomy): Eukaryota > Metazoa > Mollusca > Bivalvia > Mytilida > Modiolidae > Gigantidas > Gigantidas platifrons. Next base: position 723,020 of record MJUT01050874.1, on the reverse strand, counting down.
GCCAACCGTAGATTTTTCAACATTCATGGACAAGTTAATGACTTTATTCACTTCACAGACAATCCATTTTCTAATGATGGGCGTAAAGTGTATTTCATTTCAGATGTGCCACATCTGCTTAAAACAACTAGGAATTGCTTCAGCAACTCATTCTCGCACAAAAATACAAGGAGACTGTGGAACAATGGCAAAGACATTTCTTGGGTTCATCTCCTGACACTTTTTGAACAACATTGTGAATTAGCTTTGTACAGTCCATGCCCTAAACTTACCAGAAACCATGTTGACATGACAGCTTTTGGATGTATGAAAGTGAATCTAGCAGCACAGGTATTTTTAATTTTAAAATGTAAATTGTATGGTAAAATATTGGGATGTGGAATAAATATGCATTAGACTTATGAAGACAATGATACTCAGATTAAAAAGAAATCTGGTATGAGAATGCCATGACACATGATGATGCATGAATGAATAATTACATATACCAGTACTTAATATTTAAAAATAAAGTGTTCAGAATTCATAGTAGGCCTACATGTATATCTAAAAAAAATCAGATGATGCCTGATACTTTTTTACTGAACTTATATACCTTAGGAGAATTACTGAGATAGAATGTAGCTGCTGAATTCAGGGTCAAATTAGTAACGGAACATGTACATTTTTGTATTAAATATTTTCTTGCATTAGGAACTTTATACATTATTTGAGCATGAACTTTATAGAGATATATGTACAATGTACATTTTTTGTACTGTAGGTACAGCTGAAAAGAGAATTTTATGAAAAATAAGCATTTAAGACAATTTATGAATATGTGTACAATGTATCTGGTTTTATAATACATGTATACAAATTATACAAGACACATAATTATTGTTCAATGGTATTTAAAAATATAGTACATGTGTACATGTATTTTATTCTTTTTGCAGGTAATGAGTTCAACTGTCGCAAATTCCTTAGAGATGATGTATGGTGACAATGTAAGTGAAACGGTGAACTTTATCAGGAAAATCAACAAGTTTTTTGACTGTTTAAATGTGAGAAACTTATATGAGGGCAGAAATAAGAGAAACCCTGATCTGAATCCAAATACAAGCATAGACGATGAAAGACTTCAATGGTTATGTGGTGACTTCATAGAGTACTTCAATCAATGGGAACAATCTGTGATGGAAAGACCTGGTGAATTTACCAAAAAACAATGCAATGGTAAGAAAGTGTTCAACATAATGTTTATTTACAGTCTTCACGAAAAACTTTTTGACCCACAAGCCATTCAGACTTCTTAAGTTGTAGAATTCAGGAGTCCGAATGCAAATTTACTGGCTCGAATAAAAACAAAAATAATTTCACATTTTTAGTATTATATCAATTGGCAGCTAATTGTTTATTCTGTATATATATTTTTCTGAACATTGTTGGTTAAAACAAGTCTGCTTTAAAGTAAACATTTTGTAGAATTAATTTTTTTATACATGTAAATAAAGCAAAGTATTTTATTGAAATTCACAGAGAATTTCAGATATAAAAATTTTAGTAGATCTTTTCAACCTTTTTTCTTAATCAGGAAAAAGCTTGTAATATTTGTCCATTTCAAAGATTTCATAAATATTTATCAAAAGCCTAAATCAAGTCATCTATGTATTTTGCGCAAAGTCTAAATTTGGCGCCAAATTGATATCCAATAATTTGTACGTGTCCGGTCCGGAGTGATTCTTGTACATGTATATATATTTCAAATATTGATTTTTTCCGTTCTTTACAGTGTTTCTGAGATTGCGACTTTAATTTTGTCAATGTCCTTCAACTTCATCATAGCAACATGAACAACGATAAATAATACAATAAAAGTTTTGATCTGGCGTTTCACTTTAGTTTTAATCAAAATAAATTATGGACAAATTGGAGATCAAAAGAGCTCTTTTATACAACAAACCCAGTATTTTAGACAGTCGGTGTGGTGGAAACCAGTGATTTGACACACAAGCCTATCGGTCTTCTCACTTGTTATATTTTAGAAGTCCGCAGCCGATTTTACTGGCCAGGACCGTTGGGCTTGTGACTAAGTTCGAAGACTGTATTTATAACAAGAGAGGAGCTAGGATTACAGTTTAATGGGCCCTCTCTTATACAAATGTATGTCTCTCCTTAATTCTGGATCTGCTCCTGATTTGTATTACAATTGCATGATAAAATGTCAACTCAAAATACTGTAGTCTACTAGACATAAATAAATAGAAATGATTATTAAGAGGTCACAACAAGGTCTTCAAGATACATACCATAAGGTGACTCAAATGATAGTCATTTTTTATTAGTATTTTCTTTATTCATTTCTGTATTTTTTTCTCTTTATTCTTAACCTAGTTCTATAATAATTTTACAGGTATGATGCTAAGTCGACAGACATTGACAGGCCTGAAGATAAGCATAAAGTCAATCACAGAGTGTGTGAAGCTTTTACTAGGAGAAGGAGCTGATTTTATTTTGACTCATACCTTTAATCAAGATCCTCTCGAGCAACATTTTGGACATTACAGACATGGAACTGGTGACAATTCAAACCCAATCGTTTACAATGTAAGACACACGATGACTCAAATTCGAGCCGTAGGAGCCCAGGCATTAGCACTAAATCGTGGTAATATTAGCAACCAACAGAATGCTGCCCCTGCTATTGACAACAGTAAATTGCCAAAACGAAGGAGTTGCACTCATATTATAAATTAACTGATAAATAGCAATTAGTTGTAAAATTTTGGATTTTCTTTAAAGAATATTCCAATGGAGCTTGTAATTTGTATGTGATATTTCTGCTTTTTATTTTGGTGCTGATTTTCCTTTTTATATTGGATTATATGATAATTTTCATTATTTGTGGGTTACTATGAAACTTGTAATGTATATTTTATTAAGCCTATTTACATAAATTAAGGATATAGTTTTCATATTTAGACTGAGAAATTATGCATATTTTTAAGTTTTCAGAATCAGAATAAATTCTGAGTAAGAAATACAATTTTAAAAATAAGAGATATTGGACAAATGCACATGAGACAAAATAACATAAAGCACCAATATATTGGTTGTCATGACAATAAATGTAATCAGTAATGTAATCGATTACATGTACAAAGTAATTGTAATTTAATCGCTTACATTTTAAAATTGATGTAATGTAATGTAATCCAGTTGCAAAGTAATTGTAATGTAATTGATTATATTTGAAGATAATTGACCCCATATTAGGTTCCTGATCAATTATTTGCAATTTAATGTGGTAAAAATGAGTGTACAGAACAAACTTGTCTGCAAAATTGAGCTTCTTTGTGTATTTTACTTCCTTATTGATATAACTATTTTTTTACATGTTTTCCCCTTTTGACAATCTTGGTTCATCTATTCAAATATTCATTTTATGGAACATATTTGAAATTATTACTCTTCATGTAAGAATCTTTCATTAGAACTATGTACAATTAACAATGTATTATACATTTTTCTTTAACGTTGATGCTGTCGTCTGTCAAAACAATGGCCAGTTCCAGGTTTGGGAATTAAATATTTGACAGTTCATTGCTATTGTTGAAATTCAATATTTCTTGAATATAAAAGAAGATTATTTGCCAATCTTTATACTATGAATACATTTTAGACAAATTTCATTTCTTTAAATCACCAAAAACATTCAGAGTAATAATAACAATAATATTGTGTTGTCCATGTTATATGCTGAAATATGTCCCAAGGTTAGAAGGCATAATGCGCTCACTCCCCTTACGGGGTCGTGTATTATGCCTTCTAACCTTGGGACATATTTCGGCATATTGTATGATAAGTGAATCTTAATACTTTCTCGTTTCAATTTTATGTATTTTATTTGGTAAACTTTTTTTTTATCAAGTGTCATAGTTACAACGCAAGAAAGTGAATCTTTGTTTTATTATGTATATCCCCATGTATATATATATTAGTGAATCATTGTTTTATCATGTATATCTTCATTGTTTTTGTATTGACATGCCCAATTTGTAAATAATAAATTTAATTAAAGCATTACATTTATGCATATTTAATGCCATGTCTTTAATTGAATATGTTGGCTTGTGTGGAGTTTTCAAAGAAATTTTCATATGTTGGTTTGTAATTTTTTTCTTTATCAGGTCTTTTTGGTTGCAGATTGGTACATGCACTTTGAAATTCAAATTGTTTAAAATGCTATCAAGGACATGTATAGATGGGTTTCTAATTCTTACAAGTGTTGAATTGATACCAGTGGTGCAGTTAACCTTCATTAAAGTACAGTGCAGAAATTTATTCTTTTTTCATGATTATTAGGACTGTTGACAAAGTCATTCAGAGGTTATCTCAGGGTCTTCAACAACGTGGAACCAGATAAAAGAAAACATATTTTCCCTTGTATGAATTATCGAGATGTTGAATACATGTCCATTAAACAATGATCAACAGTAAAACCAGTCGGGTACAAAACCACATCAAACAATCTTCCACAATGGACAATTGGTAACACTATATAGTGTTTGATAAGGCCCAATACAGGTCAAATATCAATGTATAGAAAACAAAATCTTTTGATTTACATGGTTTCCATCTTGACTTGGGAGTCTTTATTTTCTATGTTAATGGTAGGAAATTAGTCTTCTGTAAATAAGAACTAAATGTTTTGGTTTGTCTCATGGATATTCATTCCACATAAAAATAGCTATGTCGGATCTAACAACTCATACAGGCCTATCACCAATATGGGTTCGTGCACAGCTTTGTAAATTACAAAAAAAANGGGTGCACTCGATTCACAGCCACAAGTGATAAAGTTTACTAGTTGCTTGCCCAGGGTTGGTTTTTTTCTCCGGGTACTCTGGCTTCCTCTACCACTAAAACTGGTCGCCATGATATAGCTGAAAGTGGCGTAAAACACCAAAATTCAAATACCATTTATAAATTAATCAGAAGTGCTACAAATGCAAAGTTGACCTAACATTAGTAAAGTAGTAATCTAAAATTCTGGAAAAAAAGATGCCTCGTACAATAAATACAAAGTGTAAAAATAAACAAAGAAAGTTTAAATGCAATAATATTTAGCAAAAACAAAATTTTTATAGCGAACAACTACAATCATGTAGGAATAAAAAAAAAGTTGAAATCTTTAAGAAAATGATTTAGTTCAACACCTTTTCTTTAAGTCCTTGGCGAAGACTTGATGATACACGACTACTGTTGGTAGAAATCTTGTTTCTCTTGACTCTGGTAACAGCATAACCACGAATTGTCAAACATAAATGAACAATATCTTCAGTAATTCTTGAAACATTGCACAATTCTCAGTTGTCAGCATAGTGTTTTACCATGAAGGATTCCAGGATGGATTCGTTAAGGGGAATAAGAGTTAAAGAACTGGCACAGTAACGATCACTAACAGATTTACGCACAATGTTCTTTAACTCTCTCACCAGCAAATAGAAGTTGTCACTTGGCTTCTGCATACCCCCTCTGTGTTGTTTGTTAAACCATTCACTGTAACTATTAACAAACTATGAAGAGTCTGAACTAACAAACTATGAAGAGTCTGAACTAACAAGTTTATCCAGTTTATCCATAATTGTCAAGTTCTCACTAGAAACCACATAATATCTTTTCTTCAAGGTTTTTATGATGAAACCAGCAATGTAGAATAATATTGACTGATCATTCACACTTACAGTGGACTGTTCTTTCTCAGAATCACTTTTCTGTTCTGTAAAGAGTTAAAATACAATGTTTGTAATTAGGATGATATAAACAATTAATTATTATTAGAATATCCTAAATCACTGACCTGATCGATTGTTTTAAAAACACTTAATCTTTCGCCGATTGGCCATCACTTTCCTTTGATGTAAATTGAGTTTAATTTATTTAAAAAACAATTTTTGTAATTAGGATGATATAAACAATCAATGATTACAATACTTTAAATCATTGACATGATTAATTGTTTTAAAACACTTTTAATTTGGTGATTAAAAATCGTTAACATTTACATTCTACGATAATTACTGTAGGCTGTAGCTACATATTTTATTTTTATTATACAAATCCTTGATTTGACACACAAAGAAAACAATAATTAACCTTCTAGACGAGTTTAAAGCATATTGTATGATTAAGAAGTTGTTTCTTACCTAGATATCCAAGTTTAAAGAAAATAAACTATGTCCTAGAAACATGTCAACATCGCCTCGTTTAAAACGGAAGTCGGTAGTCTGGAGTAGAATAAAATCTCGCGAACGAGAGTAGCATAAAATCTCGCCACGCGAGAAAATACGAGATTCATATCCTTCCTACTATATAAATCCTTGATTTTAGCTTATCAAAAAATAGTTCTTCATATTTCTGTTTCCGAGTTGCTGTTTAATATCCTTATTAAATGAGGAGTTCCTTTGGGAATTGTTATTATCTTGTAATTTATATCAATATTTTCAAATTTGCATATTTATAATCCTTTCTGGATACCTTGCATCAGAATTACATGTTCCCCAAGCACATCTTTTAACCATTTTCACATAAATGTTTGCCTTTCTTCTATACTCTTTGTTACAACTTTATCAATGTTTGACCGAGGTTATGTCGGACAACACGTGCACTAATCAGCTGTTTAACCAATCACAGCTGGTAAATTCTACTGATGATTGATAAAAGAGTGGAAAGGTGTATTCCCACTCCCTCAAAAATCAGTCTACAAGATAATGTTATGTTTAGTTTCTACAATAAAAATATACAATTTAAGCAGAAACCATAGTATATTACAGTCCAAGATGTTTTCAAAGAAAATAACTTCATTCCTAACAATGTATATTCATTTAGCGTATGTCCACTGGCATTTACAAAAACCTCTGGTACAGACCCAGTTACATGAAGTCATTACCAAAAAGGACCTCCCTCATCTTATAAAAAGTGAGGTAGAAATCCCAATAGATTCACAATATCAAGTTTCAAAAAATTTATACAAATGGCTCTAAGGATCCTGAAAATAATACAAATAGCTGTGCTTTTGTTATTCCTGAATTAAAGGTTAATAAGGGTTATAAATTACAATCCAACTTGTCAATATTTATGTGCGAAATTACCGCCAAATTTTAGCTTTAAACTGGATACAGGACTTCAAACCACTTAATACTGTAATTTTTGTTGATTCTTTCAGCTTTACAGGCAATCAAAGGATCTATATATAAAGTTAAAAATTATATTATTTATGATATATATAATATTATTACTTCTCTCAATAATATTGGTATTAATGTCGTTTTGGATTGGATACCTAGTCATGTTGGTATACTGGGAAACGAATTAGCAGACAAAGAAGCTAAAAATACATTAAGTATACATGATATAGTTATTTTTAATCCTCTCTACAAAGAGGATATCAAATTATTATGTAAATCTTTCATAAAAAATATATGGCAAATAAATGGGATGACAACACACAAGCAAGACATCTATACTTTATTAATAAAACTGTAAACTTTACTATTTCAGCACCAAAGATGACTAGACATAATGAAATATTATTTTACATATTACGCACAGGATACATTAAATTAAACAGCTACATCAACAAAATAGGATTTAATGAGTCAAATCTATGTGACACATGTAACCAGGAAGAAACAGTTAATCACTACATACAACACTGTAAAAAATATAATGTACACAGACAAAACCCGATAGATAAACTTTTAAAACAAGGTGTCAAGGAACTCAGTTTAACAACAATACTTTCAGGAAATTTTTTTCAACCTGTTGTTGAATATGTAAACAATACTATCAGATTTTAATTATATTTTTCAGTTGAGAGCTGAACAGCAGAGAACTATGACCACTGACCCCTGTCAAAACATTAATCATTCTACTATTTTTAATTAATCTGTTTTCATATCGTCTTGATAGGAGTCAGTAGTTTATTTAAAAATAAATTTTGATATATATAAAATATCATTTTAAATTGTCACATTTATAAGGGATAAGTTATACAACCCCTAAATAACTATACTTATTTTAACTTTGAAATTTATAAATAAATCTAAAGTAAATAGTCAGAGTAATATATTTAACTCTATTTACAGAAATAAAGATTTATTTGCAACTCTTCTTCTTTTTTTTTATATTCAATACGGTTCTTCAAATTTCATTCATATTAATACAACCATCTTAAAAAAAAATGTGTTTAGGTAATCTAAGAAACATAGATCCAACTAAAACATGACACTGCCTGGTACATTCTAAGGTGAATTTTGCTATAAAGTACGACAAAATCAATCTTTAATTTTTTTTTTAATTGTGTCATTCCATAGATATATACCTAACTATGTAGTACTAACAACTTATATAGCTTGTTTAACTCTGCACCATAGTGAATGCTTTCGAACCATTCCTTTTTTGTTTGTTTAATTGTTGTTTTTTACTTTGTCATTCTGCATTTCATATTTTACTTTGATTGTTAGAATCTAGATCTAAACGCTTGTATATCAAAGTTGTATAATGTAATGTAAAGCTCAAAATTGATAATGATTGCAGCTCATGGAATGATACAAAAATGTTTTTTTTCTAGTTTTCTATTACAATAAGTACAAGATGTAGTCAGACTTCATAGTCAATACCTAACACGTGCTCTCAACATTTTTTTATTGTTTGATAAAGGCGTGTAAATATTGTTATTTATTTTCCATATATTATCTGGTATTAAATTTGATTAAATCATAGCAATTTACCTTAGAATGTAAGGGTTTGACATCCATATATCTCAAACTAAAAGTAAATAGCTGTACATCGAGCTGCCATGCGGCGTCAGGACCACTGTTGACAAACGGCCAAGTGTGGGCATGCGGAGACAATATCAGCTTCCGCAAATCTATACTTGACGGGGGTCAACAACCCAGATGCTAAATTGGTACTTTCGATATATAGTAATTATACCATTTTACGTAAATATTATAAGAGTAATATAAATGACTATGTATATTTATTTATTTATTATTAATTTTTCTATATTTTATTTTGTATTTTCTTTCAAAAATACGATTTTGGCAATTTTTGCGCGGAGATAGTATGGATGTCAAGAATCTCGTTAACACAAAAGTAGGGTTAATGTGTATCAATAGAAAGGCCGCAGTGCCTACCTATTAAACGATACATTACACCTACACAACTGGGATTTGTCATACACTGTAAATATCATATCTGCTAAATGTAATAGTGACAGCAAGTCTAGGTTCCACTTACTAAAACAATATTATGACCAGTTGATTATGTAACTATCCAAAATAATTAAATTCAATAATTTTCTTATAAAAAAATATTTTTAATAAGTAACTCACAATATCTTCCTAATAATAATTATAATATATAATTATAAGTAAGTAGTAATCGATTTTTTTTTATTATATAAAATAAAACAAAAAATTTCAATTTCGTATTTTTATGGGCGCAATTTCTGTTTTGGAAAGTCGCCGACAAATAACATATAAGTAAGAAATTGTTTAATCTTAAAAAGTTCCTTATTAGTGCTATTTCGCAGTTTTTATATTAAATATTGTATTTTATTGCAGATACATCACTGTCATATTCGTTCAATCTGAATATAATTTTGGCTTTTTTTTTCTCTTCTCGAATAGTGCTTTTGTTTTTTTATTGCATTATAATTTTTTTTTCATCTATTAAAATTGTCATGACTAACCGTGTTCTCATAGCAGACCAGGTCAAATATTTTGATCAATATTTAAATGCCTCTAATGTAGATGTTCTTTCTTTTCCAGGTTACTGCATCGAGGAGATGTGGGGCGTCATGGTGCCCAACTACAAGATTGTTATGCTTCACATGGGGGCCAACTTGTGGAATGACACCCCATCACAGGTACTAGCGCACTATCAATTCCTTGTACAACAGATAAGACGAGCTAACCCAACCTGTTACATGGTGATATCAGGGTTACTCCCTCGTAGCCAGGACATGTTCCCTGGTAAGATGAAGTCCATTGATTTTCTATCTTTGGTCAACAGGAAGGCAGCCTACATCAACACTAGACTGTACAACATCGTTCAATCTGTTTAGAGTGAACTATGTTGGGAATTATCATTTAAAAAAGAATTCAGCAGGGCATATATGTCTGCGTCAGATATTGTATTTAAAAAAAAATGTATGTCCCGATGAGATAATTTAATATTTAAAAAATGAAAAACCTTTATTTGAAAATGAACCGGTGACATAAGACATCTGACACTACCCTGAATAAGCAGGAAATTGCAAAACAAACGTTAGATAATGAGTAACAGGTAAAAGAAAATGTAATAAAGGAGGATATTAATCAGGAAATAAACAATGCACCAATTATCCAATTCCCTTCTTTTGATAAAAGTTGCAGTCAACAGAGTTTGGCCAGATTTATTGTTGACAATAATCTAATTACTTTGGTTCCACAACAGGGCGCATTTATTGTTCGTGGCAGAAAAGGAAAATATTGCGTGACATTATTTCCGAGGGAAACGTGTCAGTGTGAATCTACCTCTACATGCTATCATATTTTGGCTGCTAAAATTAGTATTGGATTGGAACCCGTTAAAAAAATTGAGTTGTTAATTTAAGGGCACTTTCAAAAAATAGTAAGAAAAAAAAAGACAAAGAGCTAATAATTACGAAATTGAATTTGAACCAGCACCTGATTCGGCATTTTCTTTAAATACGCCATTAAAACAACTTTGGAAAAAAACACCGTCTACAATCGGTAGCATTAAGATAAATAAAACACCAAAAAATAAGACAGATATTTCGACTCCAAAATCAAAGAGAAAGATTGACCTCAGTATAATATTAGAAGAAAATGAAATAAACAACAATCCGACTGTTCTTGATTCCTTAAATGATAAACGAGAACATCTAGAATCTTATAAAACGCTTCCTGTTAAAAATCATAAAATTGAGCATGAAAATGTAGATCCAAACAGCACACGTCTCAAAATAGTGGGTAGGCTTTTGTACTCTTCAACATAAACAAGATATTTTAAATATCCACTATATGTGTTCGGATGTGATAATTTCAGCTCAAAACCTGTTACAAATAGTTTCCTAACATAAACGGTTTCCAAGAAACGAATTTGGCACCAGTATTTTCAAATGGTAAATGGACAAGTAGTAAAGGATTTAAAGGACAGGACCATCCCCCATGTGTTCAGATACACCATAACGGTAGAGATCATTGGGTTATGTCCATTCAAATAGAAAACGGCGATATTTACTTTTGACAGTTTAGGGTTAAAAATCAACACATCGCTTGAATTCCAACTGTGTAAAATATACGGGCAAAACAAAAACATAATTTTGATTAAAATCCCAGAGGTTCAAAAACAAGACAACAGCATAGATTGTGGATTATTCGCTATAGCAAACACGGTCGAATTTTGCAACAATGGCTTTAAAGGAAGGACTCGTATAAATTATGATGAAAAATATATGCGAGATCATTTAATTTATTGTCTTGAAAGGGGGTTCTTCTCACAATTTCCAAAAAATCGCATCGGCAGGACACCTAAAATTTTGAAAACAAAAGACCACCTTGTACCAATAAATTGTAACTGTGGAAGTCCCGATACAATCGAAGATATGATAGGATGTGACGGGAAAAATGGGAGAAAATTGTGTGGAGACACAAGTCCTGTACTGGAAATGTAGGGAATGGTAACAACTGGTTATGCGAAGAACACAAGGCGCCATGAGGGCTGAGCCAAACAGAAGGAGTGGATGGATATTTTAATTAAAACAAAATTATAAATAAATTTTCGAATTAATAAAAAAAAAACAAAAAAACAAAGCAATACCTCCGCCAACGCCGATCCCAAGCCCGGGTGAGTAAGAAGGAGGGTTGTATTATAAAGAATTTTATCATTTTCAAATATTATAATAAATTCCATTTTATTTTCTTGTTGCAAAACCCCTTCAAGCTAACTTGGATATTCATGTCTTTTTATTTGTATATAAATTGTCTGTGAAAATTCAAAAACGTTTTTTGATCGGTTAACAACACCTTACAGCAATACACATTCAAAGTTATCTGGTATTATTGAAATGATGTAATAATGTTTTGGTCTTTTCTTACCACAATAAATTGTCTCTGAATCTAAAAAAAAAAATGACCAGGAACCTAAAATTTCAAGCAATACACGTTCAAAGTCGTAAATCTGACATACCTTCAGATACACCAGTCTTTTCCTGACACAGTTATGGTCTTTTCTTTTGAAATAATTAAAAATAAGTTTACATCATTATAATTATGAATGAAATTTCTTTGAAAATCAATATAAAGTTTTTGACCTGGTACTCTCAATTTAATGCAATACACGTTCAAAATTGAAAATTTGACATCAGATGTCTTTCCGGCCGCAGTTTTGACCCCTTTTTGTACATATAAGACATAAACAAACTTTGTTGATTTATTTGTAAATAAATTGTCATTGAAAATCAATAAAAACTTTTTGACCAGGAACTAACAATTCCAAGCAATACACATTCAAGGTCGTAAATCTGACATACGATCAAATACATCAGTGTCGTTTCCGGCGACGCTTACCTATTGATCATATTTAGTAGAACCGTCTCGGGGAAGTGTTTAAATAGACATTATCTGTCAAATATTTTTTTATTGAAAATTGAAAAAAAAATATTTTTCACTTTAGTTGTTATTATTATCAATACCATTCGTGCGATAGACGCAGAAATACAATGTTACATTCAAATACATTCATTTACCATTATATATCTGTTTTTTACTTTAATGTGTTTTTAACATACATGTGATAGAGTTGCTACAACTGGAGATTTGCAAATTTTTGGCTGGAGATTTGGTCTCATAACTGGAGATTTTTTATCGACGTATTTGATGCGTGGTGTTTTTATTGTTTATTGACGTTTTCCTTTTGTTTGTTTCAGTATTGAACCAACTGCATCCCACTTCAATATGTATTGTTTACATTTCTGTCTTAAGTAGTGTTTCATATGATGAATGAAGGATAAAAGCTTTATTTATAATTTATTCATAATCATAAGGTTATAACAAAGCAATAAGAATGAAGGCAGATCTGTTCTGAACAATAAAGTCATAGATCACTAAAATTAAAAAGTCACTATGTAGTCACAGAATTTACCCTTAAAAAGTCACAGATATAATCACAGCAAGTGAAAGTCACAAATACTTTGATCGGCTTTGGTCTCAAATAAGCCATAGCAACGCAATCTGAGATGAATTCATTGCATGTTTGATCGAAATAAGAAGTTTTCTCGGCATCAGTTTGATCGACTCGTGTCTGCACAACGGTTTATTTTGTCACTTTATAACTATTTTTAATTGCCACAAACACACTTCCTTATACCCAATTAACTGTCAATCAGTGGATAATTGTATAATCACCAACACCTTAATTAATCACCATCATGACACGGTTTACCTGTAAAGGTGTCAAATAGATCAATAACCGGATATCATTCGTATCTCTCGGTGTTTTTCTTTAGCGCGGGAGTTCCAACTGGCGAATTTCCAGAAATATTGATCGCAAAATGTAGGGCAAGATTTTTTTGTACTTGATTTTTTTCACGGGCGGAAGATTTTGAAAGTTGACGGGAGAGACGGAAGGGACCCTCAAAATCGGGAGAATAATGCTCCCGCCGGAAGGTTCACATGTATGTGTTTAAAGGTCTTTGCATTTAGCGTGTTGGAATATAAATGATTTTAAGGTTTGAACAAGTACAGTGACCCAGAATTTATTAATGAAATTAGTAATAAATTTAAAGATATTGTATGTCTTAGAAACACATTGTTCGTTGCAAGATTCATTAACTCTGCCTAATTATAGAAGTGTTCACCTAAATAGACCCAAAAATAAAAATAAAACGAACAAGATATCTGGAGGAATCTCTGTATTTGTTAGGTCAGAAATTCGACCATGAATAAAGTTTTTATAACATAAAAGTACAATGAAAAGCCATAAATTTTGATTTATGAGGCACTGTTTTAAAAATTTATCTTGCATATTTATATACAATAAAAATATTTTATAACATAAAAGTACAATGAAAAGCGATAAATTTTGATTTATGAGGCACTGTTTTAAAAATTTATCTTACATATTTATATACAATAAAATATTTTACTAACAAGATTCTTTAAAATCGCAAAAAGATTAAAAATAATTTTAACAAGCTTAAATTTTTAGCAGTCTTGGAAATCAGTTAAAGAACTTTACTTTAAAGCAGTGATGTGTGTGCGTCCCTGTTTAAACACACTTAACTTCATAAAAAATATTCGCATTCAAAAAATATTTTCAACTGAAAAAAAAATCATGCCAACATATGCATCCTTTTCTTTCAATATTCAAGTTAAGACATTTATATCTTAAAAAAACCGTATACACTATTAATACACATAGTTTCATTGTCCTCCATACATTATTAAAACAAATGTATTGTAAATTCACTTTTTCTTGATGTTTTTCACCTGAATGTGAAAATTTTCTCGCTTTTTTCTTCAATCTAAATGTTTAATTAATTTCAGTGTAATGTGCAACATTCTTCAGTATCTAAAATTGGTAGCGTTTCTTTTCAAATATGAACAAGTAGTAACAGTATATGGTGGACAATGTATAACAATATTTTCAACCTACTGAGCTGATTTTTTGCATGTAGCACAGAACCATTTACCCTTTGGTGGACGTTTCATTTTAATACACACTAAATGAAACCACTGATTACCAGTTTTACACTTTGGATTGTCGCAACCAATCATTTGAGGGGTCTCTAGCTCATTGCAAATGCAGAACACCTTTTTACTATTTTCTTTATCTACATTTGCTTGCTGAACTTTATTATAGTCTTGTTCTAATTGTCTACATCAAAATCTCTGGAACGATAACTTTCTTATATTTGTCAGATAAATTTGCAATGGTGGTACTAAGAAAATCTTGATCTAATCCAACATTCAACATTTTACAATCTTTGAAAGTCCAAACTACAAATAAACATTGTTTTATACCAGTACAATACATATGCACCCGACACTGTGTGTAATAGGGATGGTCCTTCTTTAGGGTGCCATTTTGAACACAAAACTTGTCATTAATACTGTCGATCAGTTCATCTTTATATGAAAAAGGACACTTGACCTCGCCTACCCATTCACCACAACAGTCACAAGTAAGGATGAAGTCTGGGCTTGCAGCAATGTATGGCGTGTCGGCAGATAACGTAAGCCCTGTTTTGCACACAGTTACATTATTGTGGGTCCTCTTCATTTCACTCACACATGTGTCAATGGCTTTCTGCTCAAATGTATTGCCATGCTGTACGGCGGGTCCTAAAAATGTCTTTGACCCTAATGTTGTGATTGCGAGTACTGCTGACTTGCTGCTAGTGATGCGCCCAACCCTGTAGCGGAACCATACTGGGCATCCAGACTGGCCTACGATTATTTTACACAAGTTTTTACGTTGCGATTCATTAATATCAAACACCTTTTTAATCAATTGTCATACAAATCGTCCATATTGTCTTGTGGTGGCTTGTCTGTATACAGAGAACGAATGTCTACAGGATAGGCATTTACTTGGGTTGTTGGTGTCTTGTCAATGAATTGTTCATGGTATGGCACATACGCAGACAATAAAACAAATTTTCGGCAGTGATTGTTTAACTCCTTTAACAATTTTTCTATCTCTGCTCTGAGGGTGTGTTTATGGTTTTCTGTTTCTTTGAAGATTTCGAGCCATAGTTATCTTTATTAAAAGGTATGTCACTGATTGGTGCTGCTGTCACATTTTTAAAAAAAATGCAGAATTCCACTTGCATGCCTCTGATGTACATGATGATGTTGTATACCCCTACATGCCTGTATATTTAATAAATCATAAAAAAAAAATATTTATGACAATATACCATACAACCACCTGTCTAGTTTTGATTTGAATGATGATGCGATCAAAATCAACTTTTACAGCTTTTGATGGTATCATTTTTTCTTATACATGTACCACCAAGCTTCAATTGAACTTTTCTTACAGCTAATAGAATTAAGATGCTCAGTTTTTTAGAATTAATCAGGGGTAAATATATTGTTTTACCAGAATTCAAGGGGGTTTTTAATTGAATTAAGAGTGAATAGTTAAAAAAAACAAGTTTCAATTGCAAAATGTCATTTTTTATGCTTTAAGGCTAAAAATCTAAAAAAAAAAAAAAATAAAAAAATAACAAAGCTGACATCATCAAAATTATGTTCAAATGTTATCAAGAGTATACTATTTTAAATATTTTAATATTCATCAATCACAAAAATATCACTGAAAATACCAAAAGATTTATTTTGTTCAAAGTGACATCAGTGTATTTTAATAGTACATGTATCATGTATCACACAAATCAATAGCATACAGGTAGTTGTAGGGTGTGATATATATATTACATAATCTTTTTGGTGCTAATAAATTTGGTCAATCTATAGTATAGGTGTAATACATGTACATTTGTATATTATTTATATGATAATAAAGTGTGATTCAATCGTGTAATTTGAACTTAATGGTTTCAACATGGATTGAAATTATGAGCATACTTAATGTGGAAATTTTATATTAATACGTTCATGGACATAATATGAATATGATTGAAACATCTTGCATTTTAAATATGAGGTCTGCATTGTAATTGTTAATGGTTAAGTACCAAAATTGGGGAGGGGGGGGGTGTTATTTGGAAAGCAATTTAAAGCAGTATTAAATGTTTATATATAGACCTAAATTGTAGAAGATGTTTATTGTATTTTACTGGGAAGGCAAATACTGACAGAGACCATTCAGATTATATACCAACTATTTCCTCCTTTAATTTTACACCTAATACTTCTACATGTCAGCATAAGCTTGGTCGGTTTGAAAGAGTACAGTTAAGCCTACGCAGAAAATTAGCAGAGAGCTTCCAGCAGGCAGATAAAGAACTTGTTCCTGAACAAGCCGGTCTCAACGAGACTACTCCTACGTCATCTAAACATGCCAAACCAAATGAGGAGCCATCCATATTGTATGAAGCAACACCAATTTACGACAAGCCGATTAACCATAACATGCCTGACTTAAGACAGAGAGAGGGAACTTGAAGCTGTACTGCAACAGAAAGATTCCGAGATGGCAACTGAACGACAAATGTACTGTAAAGAGATAGACTTCTTACGCCAGGAGCGAGACAGTCTGCAGGAGCAGATCGACCGGAACACTTTTATCAGCCGAATCCATGCCATCAGAAATGGTAAAATATTATACTGGTCTCCCGAACTATGGTGTGTTCAGTCTTGTGCATAAATTGTGTCATCAACATTTATCTAAATCAAGGACAAAGTTGACAACTTCAGATGAACTGTTAATGACTCTAATGAGATTAAGACTTAATTTGCCTATAGAGGACTTAGCTTTTAGATTCCACATTAGCAAATCAACTGTATCAGATATATTTTACAAGTGGTTAAATGTAATGTATGTAAGATTGAAACCTTTTGTAAACTGGGTTCCAAAGGAAACAGTTATGGTAACACTAACAAATGCATTTAAGGCTGATTTTAAGTTTTGTATGGGTATTTTTGACTGTTCAGAGATTTATATAGAACAACCTGTTAAAAGAAAAGCTCGAGCTCAAACTTGGTCAAATTACAAGAGACATAACACTGTAATTTTTTGTCTATAAATTTAACACCTAGAGGTTAGATTAGTTTTATTTCTAAAGGTTATGGTGGTAGGATATCTAACAAAGAAATAACTTTGCAGTGTGGTATTTTAGATCTAGTAGATCCAACTGATCTAGCAGATAGAGGTTTTCAGAAAGAGGTACAAGAGGCTTGTGCCATCCGAGTTGCTAAGGTTATTACACCAGCTTTCACTCAAGGTGCAAAACAAATGTCAGCAAAAGATATTGAATCATCTCGTAAAATATCAAATGTACGAATACATGTGGAGCGTGTGATTGGTTTGTTGAAAAATAAATATAAAATAATGAAAGGTCCGATAGCTATATCAACCATAATTAGACCTACCGATAACCACATTGCTACAATAGATAAGATCTTGATAGTATGTGCTGCATTATGTAATTTAACTGAGGGTATTGTCTCTTAAAGTCAATTATTATTGTTATCTTACGAGAGTACCTACATGTAGATAGGCCATAGCAGTTTGGAGATTTTTTATTTGCTTATCTAATTTGTGCATTAAAGAATTTGAAAATTGAAATATTTTCTGCATACTTTTTTTTATGAAATAGTGAGTAAATGGATAATACATTTAAGTTCTGAGATTTTTGATTTGCTTATCTAATATTTTCTGCATATTTTTTGTAAAATAGTGAGTAAATGGATAATAAATTTTATCTCAAAATGTTATACTGCAATTTTTATATTTTGCTTTGCTTTACTTCCAACTATCATGACTATACTGATTGATAGAAACGCTAGTCTTTGCCAGAAGCTTCACATGAAAAGAGCTGATGAAAAATAGAAGTGTAGGAAGACATCTTTATTGTCATATTTTTTCATGATTCAATATGTTTTGAGAACCATGCATTTTGAGAGAAAAAATCGGAAACTATGCGAATCTTGCTTCTTTTTTTATTTTTTTATAAATGCTTGAGCCTTATATTGTGTGGCCTGAACGTGTTTTTAAAATGTAGATCAAATTTTTTTTCAAATATGTAATTTGATACCAATTATAGTATACATTGCATATTTTGTTTTGAATGTGACTACAAACATGTTTTTGTTATTACTGCTCTGTGCTTTATTCTACTACATTGTACTAATCAGTATTTTTGCTTTATGGTTTTCAATGCGTATGACTTGACATTGTGATGCAGTGATGAGACATGTTGTCAAAATGTACACCTTACTTCGATAGGGATACTAGACATTGAGGATATATACATGGACCGATAATGATATGTAATACATGTATCCCAACACCAAAAATATAACATATCCTGACCTGAACTAACCGCACCATGCAAGTCACAGACCTATTACATTTGGTACTTTAAGACTCAAGTCAAAACCGTGTGTCTGGGACCCTTGCCCTTGGCTTGAGAAAAAGAAGTCCTTGATAATGTTAAATAAAATTAAGTTTACATACCCTGCATGTGCAGTGACCAGTAAGGACGGTTCCTGATTTGTTGACTGCTACCCACTATAGATGTCACCGTACTCAACTTGAGGCCACTTTCTGGGATTGTTGCACCACGAGTCTTCTGGCATTCTATAAATACACATTTCAACACCTGCTACACTTAATTTACTGTCATACAGTTCCTGGTGACTAGAGTCCAACGTGTTGTAATAATCATATTTCATTGTGTTAAATTGTAGCGTCTAATTAGCTCAAAG
The DNA here is from genome assembly GCA_002080005.1 of Gigantidas platifrons. NCBI lineage: Eukaryota > Metazoa > Mollusca > Bivalvia > Mytilida > Modiolidae > Gigantidas > Gigantidas platifrons. Next base: position 703,563 of record MJUT01050874.1, on the reverse strand, counting down.
TATGAAAGAATACTGATTAGTACGTTCGTGGCTACCTGTTTGTTTTCAACTCAATACAAAATGGCGATCGGTTGTTATGGGTCATTGAACTTCCGGTGACGTCATGAAAAAGCTACCTATATTTGGCTAAAACTTTGTCGTAAATGTTTTGGTACTAATAATGATATTTGTTTCTTATATAACCCACCAGAAAATTCTTCATATACACAGTCATTTGAAAATTACTTGTTGAGTTAATAGAAAATGATATTACGCTGTTTTCAGAAAATGGTAGTGTTATTATTATGGGAGATATGAATGCAAGAACTGGCAATGAATCTGATTTCATTGAAAATGAATTTCACAACCAAAATATTCCACTTTTTGAAAAATATTCCACTTTTTGAAAATTATTTACCAGATTCTGATATTATTGACCGTTTCAGCAGGGACCATACCATTTTACCTAGAGGCAGAGTTCTAAATGATATCTGTATACAAACAGGTTTACGTATTATAATCGGTAGATGTGCTGGTGATCTTACTGGTAATTTAACATGTCATAACTACAGAGGTAGTAGCACTGTGGATTATGGGCTGGTATCTGAGGGCTTGTTGAAAAAAGTGATATTTTTTACAGTACATAAATGTTTACAATTCTTTCAGACCATAGTCAAATTTCTTTATTGTTACAGGTTAATTGTAAATGTGATTTTAACTGGGAGCAAGCAGTTGAGGCCAGTGCCTGTGCGATATAGATGGAATGAACAATCATCTACTTTGTATCAAGAAGCTCTGGCATCTAAGTGTTTACAGGAACAAATTAAGATTATTAATAGCACTAATTATCAAGAAAATACAGATAGATTAGTTGAAGATTTAAATTCTGTTCTATGTGAAGCAGCTGATGTAGCTATGTTGAAGAAGTCTTCAAAAGTTAATAAAAAAAACCCAGAAATAATACCAGTATTAAGTAAAAAGCCAGCTTGGCATGATGCATCTCTTATTTCATTAAAAAGAAATTTTGAGCAGAAACAGCAGTTATTTCATAAATTTAGTAGAGTTCCTGTGGTGAGAGGATCATTTTTCATTGCCCTTAAATACCTTCGTAAAGTACGAAAAAAGAAAATAAGACACTATTGCAGCTCAATCATTGAGCAATTAGATACATTATTAGAAAATAATCCCAAAATATATTGAGAAATATTGGGTAATTTAATCCATGTTGATAAGCCTGATAATTTAGAAATTTCCTCTGACCAATGGTTTGATTATTTTAAAGATTTAAACAAAAAACCAATAAGACATTCCTTAGACATTTTTAATAAATTGAAAGAATTAGAACAAAACAAAGTATATACAGAACTTGATAACATTATCACAGTAAAAGAAATCTCAGATTCTATAGGATCTCTTAAAAATAATAAATCTAGCATCTTTGATTCAATCCTAAATGAAATGTTAAAAAGTGGTCAAACTTTTATCATTGAGACACTTCATAAATTATTTAATTCTATTCTAAGTTTCCCAAAAATCTGGACAAAAGGAATTATAGTTCCCATATTTAAAAACGGTATAAAAGATGACCCTACCAACTATAGAGGATTGACCATTGGGAGTAATATTTGTAAACTATGTACTAAAATTTTAAATATACGTCTTGATAAATATTGTATAAAAAGACAGTTAATATGTAATGAACAGATTGGTTTTTCTAAAGGTAAACGGACCCGTGATAATATTTTTGTACTTAAAACTTTTAATTGATGGATATTGCCAGCAAGGTTCAAAGCGTCTGTTTTCATGTTTTGTTGATTTCAGACGTGCCTTTGATACAGTTCGTCATGAGGAGCTTTTTTTTTTTTTTTTTTTTTTTTTT
>MJUT01050874.1:680182-691385 GCA_002080005.1 Gigantidas platifrons | reverse complement strand
CTGAACGACAAATGTACTGTAAAGAGATAGACTTCTTACGCCAGGAGCGAGACAGTCTGCAGGAGCAGATCGATCGGGAAACTTTATCAGCCGAATCCATGTCATCAGAAATGGTAAAATATTATACTGGTGTCCCGAACTATGGTGTGTTCAGTCTTGTGCATAAATTGTGTCATCAACATTTACATATTTGCCAACCGTTCCGTATTTCGCGGAATTGTTCCGGGTTTTACGTTTTTATTCCGCGTTCCGGATTCGGGTCCGATCGTTCCGCCTCCGATTTTTCTCTTTACAATTTTCCAAAAGACGCTTGAAATCAAATTGAATGAGAAGTTAATGTAAAGTGCAGACGAGATCGCGATTATAACATGTGTTTTAAAATGGCAGATCATGGACAGTTCTGATGACACAGACAGGTCTAAAAGCGATAAGAATGAAGAGCTTTCGCCCAAAAAAAGATATCGGTCAAAAGGAAACAACATTTTCGGGAAGAATACCTGAAAAAATTCAAGGGAGTTATTGAAAAGTCCAGGAAAGGGACCGGATCTTCATTTTGTAATGTTTGCAAATGCGACTTTACCATTTCCAACGGCGGTGTAACTGACATTACTAGACATATCAATACTAAAAAACCGAGTTCATCATCGAACATTCATTGCCAATCAGCATTGCTGACCATGTTGGAAAATTATTTAAAAAATGTTCCCAGATTCAAAAATTGCTGGGAAATATGCAAGTGGGAGAACAAAAACATCATGTATTATAGACACATTATCCTCGAACGACAAAGTAAAAATCGCTGATAAAGAAATGTCCATTTAGCTTGGCAACTGATGGTAGTACAGAATATGAGGATGTAAAGATGTAAAGGCTGCCACTCCCTTGTGTTTTTCTATGTAAAAAAGCACCAGCTGTTCATATTAATGGTACAGTATAATAATATTATGTGTTTATTAATATTTGGGCCCTGCCAACATTCTGTGGGTGCTTTATACATGTAGAAATAACTCTGTCTGTTAGTCCATGTATAAATATGATTGATTGATTTTTTTGGTGTTTTAACGCCATTTTCAACAATATTTCAGCTATATCGTGGCGACCAGTTTTAGTGGTGGAGGAAGCCGGAGAGAACCACCGACCATGGGAAAGCAACTGGTAAACTTTATCACATGCGGTTGCGAGTCGAGTGCACCCTTTTTTGTAATATACAAAGCCGGGCTTGAACTCACGCCGTATTGGTGATGGGCTTGTATGAGTTGCTAGATCTAGCGACCTAACTCATTGAGCCACCAGGGCACCTGTATAAATATGATTTATAACTCAAGTTTGCTTTGAATAATAAAAATAGAATACATACACAACACTATAGAAAGCCTAATTTAGATTTTGGAGTATTTTCGATTTTTATGCCCGATCACGAAGTGAAAGGGGCATATAAAATAGATTTACCCTTGTCCGTTCGTACGTCCCGATTTCGGGATTATCTTTAAATACATTCTAAAGTTTAAAGTGTATGTCCATGATGTCTTTTGTAGGATGTGCTTGTCATTTGATGCATCTGGCAGCGAGTAAAGCAGCAAAATGTGTCCCAGTGAATGTCGAGGATCCGCTCATTGACATCTACTACTACCTAGAACAATCAAGTAAACGCAAACAATCATTCAAAGAGATGCAAATTAAGTATGAAGTTCCTATGAAAAAATTCTTAAACACGTGTCAACTAGATGGCTTTTGTTAGGCAAATGTCTTAAACGTTTGATTGAACATTATCCAGCTCTGATAGCTTTTTTGGAAGCAGAGGTAGCGAAAGAAAGAAAATCTAGTGCAGTTCCAGAAAAAAAAACATACGTTGTCAGAGAAACATGCTGACCCTGAGCCATGTAAGATCCCAAAATTAGTTGACAATCCCATGCCAGCTGTATCTAAGTCAAGTTCATCTAAGTCAATTCCAGCTGTATCTACTTCTAGTTCAGCCAAGGCAAAAGACTTTGATTTAAGTAGTTATCTGTTAAAAGATAATTATGTGTCCGAATGGAGTGACATGTTTATCCGCGAACTGTTGTTTCAGTGAGCTAGCACTATAAAAATCCAACTCGGCCTGTTGGTCCAGAACCCCATCATCATCATCATCTCATTGATAATTAACTTTTTCTCGCCATATTATAATTTATAGCTGAAAAATTGATGAATTGGCTTTAAACAACAATCACTCACTCACTCCAAAAAGTTGCAAGAGTTGCATGTAATATATCAAATCAAATATAGTTTCAATACTTTATTTCNATTTAAAATTCAAGTATTTGAATTACAAAACGAATAAACATTATACAAATACAATATATGTTATGGCATACAAACCTATGTTCAACTATACAGGCTCACCCTGTAATTAATGCACATTTGTGTAACTGTTCAAGCAAGGTTGGGGTTTTTATTCATATTCCCATAATTAAACTATTTTCCCATATGGTGGCAGAAGTCTTGGATTTCTGATCGTCATGACAAACACACATTGTGTGAAAGGTCACCCGTATTAAATTAAATATATTAAAATATATTCTGTGCTGGTGGCAATCTTGGAATTTTTATCTAGTTTCTAAGAAGATTTATCCATTTTCCCATTTGGCCCTATAATAAAATAATGTCCTGCGGTGGCCATAGTCTTTGAATTTAAATTTAAAAATACACTCATTTTGTAAAGAATCATGTAAGGAACATCCAATAGAAGTTTCCTGTCAAATGCTTTTTAAAACTTTTTCAGATAAGAAAATAGTTTTAAAACATTTAGCCATAGGATCATGTGTTAAATTTGTTCTATGGTTGTGGTCATCATGGATTTCCGATCGATGTTGAAAGGATCATCCAATAATTATTAATGTACAATTTGGATTCAATCAAAATTATAATTTCTTTCTTTTTCATTTTCACATAGGGTCCTGTATTAAAATTAGACTCTGTAGTGTAGTGGCTGCCATCTTGGATTTCTGTTTGATGCAAACAATTGTCACTGAACCTTTAGGGAGGCCATTGTGGTTGTGATAAGATGGTGGTTGGATTTACAACTACCTATGTGACCAGTGCCTGTTCAGGCGAGGTGTACTCAATACAACATTAAGTGATAAAGTTTTGTCAGTGACTTGAGACGGGTCGTTAGTTTAGTCTGGTTTGCTCCACCAATAAAACTGGCTGCCACAATATAACTGAAATAGCTTTGAAAGTGGTGTTATTCTCTAGTTTCCTTCACCAATAAAACTAACTGCCACAATATAACTGAAATATAGTTTAAAGTGGCTTTAAATGTCATTACTATACCCTCAACCTTTACTCATCCAGAATAATTTTAAATTATATTACTACCGGTAATCTTAGAGCTAAAACAGACAGTACATCCAATGTTAATAAAAATGTCCTATGTTAAATTTTGCCCTGTATTCAACCCCAACACTTGTTTATTGAATGCAGTATAACAAACTGATTCATATAAATTTTAATAAACCCTTTAAAAATTGGACCTGTTAACATAAATGAGAAAAATATGATGTTTGGGTTCAATATGGGGGGTAAACATGAATTTCTATTAAATGCATTAATTTTCATATCTAAGTGGTCTATTTTAAAAAGCAAGAAACAAAGTTAAATTAAAATATGACATAATTCATATCAATCAAACTTTACTTTATAATATATGGAAACAGACTTTAAAACTAAATATTTTGATGATACAATAGATAAAACCAAAATCTTGACAATTATATCCTTCACTAGTAGTTAATTATATTATACGAGTACAATGCATGTTTGTAAATGGTTTATGCTGAAGCTATCATAAAATGCCTATATAGATTGACCTATATGTTGGTTTTAAAATTGATATATTTAGTGGTATTTTTGAAATGAGTATATGTGGATTCTTAAGTAATCTTTTATTAACTCTGGGTAAGAGATCTATTGTAAAACAGGGAACCTTAAATTATTTTTTGCTTACCTAGGCGTCTAAGGTGTTTTGTTAAGAGGCGAGTCAAACAATAAAGTATTATGTTATATTAAAAAAACCAAAACCAAAACCAAGATACAACAACATATGATATGCAATTATGCATCTAAAAGCATCAAATCATCTTTTTCCATATCTATTAAAAGAGGGAAAATACATGCGTCATCTTCACCCTCATAATGGATCTCATATTTTGTATGTCTTCCACTTAGTTTTTTTACAGAGAGAACTTTACCTTTGTACCATGAAATTTCATTAGATGCAATGTCTTTGAATTTGTGATTAATTGTCTTATTTACAAGTGTTTCAGGTTTAGCAATGAAAGATGGAAGTAGTGTTAACTGCTGTTGTATTGTGATTTTTTCCCCTGTTTTCTGATAGTTTTGCTGCAAAGGATTGTTTAGCTTTTGATATGTTTTCTTGAGCTTCTGTTATTGGTTTGTAGTGTAATGTTTGATTTTCAGTGTTGTCAGTGACTTCCTGGTCTAAATTGGTGTGGATAATTTGCATAAGGTTGCTCTCTAATTGTTATAATGTGTACTGTTCCTTTTGTAGATTGTTGGAAAAGTTCTTTCTGGCCTTTACTACCAAGGACACTCCGTCTGAAATTCAACTGTGTTATTATGGCCTCTTTAATGCAATTTTCTTTGTTGTCAATGTTTGTTTTGTATATTTCAATGTCTTCATGTGATAACCACAAACCACCTATGTCATGTAATTTTGCTGTTAGTTTTACTTTGTTTGTGTATTGCATGTTTTCTTGTGCAAACTTTTTATCCAGTCTTGTGTTTAGAAGTGCAAGTTTTTTTCTGGTGAAGGGCCTTTTGCCTCTCTGAATGCTTCCATCATCTGAGGTGCACTTCTTGCATCCTCAAGAATTTCACTTTTCTTGATAGAAGGCATATCATTGAGCCATTCTGAGGTCTTATTGTTAGACCACATTATAATAGCCACATAAGCAATGGTTGGTGCAGAAGGCTTTAACCTCATCAGAACATCCAGTTGGGCAAAGTCCCTTTCTGAGCAAGTGTTGGTAGTTGCCACTGAAGATGCACGCATTTGATCAGTAACAGAAGGCTCATAATATCTTCCTCCTGGAAGCTGATCTTTTGCCTGCCTCTCCAGAATCAACAACATACCTCCACAGCTCATTTCTAGTGCCATCTGTGTGTATAGTTCTAAAATTGGTTCATTGTTTTCATTGTTGAACAAACTGTCAAATATTTCATCTTTGTGGAGATCTATATCCACCAAGAAGATGGTTTCCCCTCTGAGGAGAGCTGAGGCATCACTTGCAAGTTCTTTAAGTTTGACCTGTAGTGCCACTAAATGTGGGGTTAAATCCAACACATTACCAACCTTTTCTATCAACCTCCAGAAAGGTCCAGTTATCATTTTGTCTATGATGCCAAGTGCCCTAACACTACTCTTGTAGACCATCTCAGTGATATCAAAAGCAACACTTTTCAAAAGTTCATTGGGATCAGCCCAATTATCCAAGAAACTTTTGATATCGCCAAGATGGTGGTAAGTGGCACCGGAAGCATAGAAACAAATGGTTGAACCGATGACCTCTAAATGTAATGAGTTTGTTTTTGTATCCCTCTCCTTCAAAAATGTGGGAAAGTGAGAGGCAAACCCTGCTTTCTCGCACCCATGACTTGTAAACCCTTTACTTACAGTTCTTGTTAAACGGGACCCCCACTCTCTGCACGTTCAAATGAATAAGGATTTTTTTACGTTGCATACATTTTCTTCAAAAACCTGTAAACATTTATCGACCTGAGTTGCCATATTAACAAAAATATGCATTTTACAAAAAAAATTAGCAATTTTTGAAATTTCAGTGTCTTGTGACAAGTCATCCCAGTTATCAATTATGTTTGGAAGTAATGTCTGTTTTAACTCCTAAGATTTGTTGATTAAGAACAGGATTGACCGACCCCTGATCTGATATAGTGGCCACTATGCTGCTAACAATCTTGGCAACATTTGTCTCATCACTTTTTAGAGAAGATCCAAGTTCTTCAATTTGTGTTTTAAATGCTTCCATCAAGGTGGCAGCATCCCCAGCACCTACTTCAGTCAGACCAATAGAGTAAGTTCTTTTTTCAGCTGTTGTTACCTGAAAAGACTGAAAGTGGCGATGGAACTTGGATGTGCCATCTTGATGGAGACAATTACCATACTGAAGTTCAGAATTTGGACCATTATCTAACATAGCAGTAGCAACCTGACATTGTGCAACTCTCTTGGCTTCAACCAATAACCTGGACCTTACACCAGCACTAGGTAGACGCGACAGAGTTTTTCCTGTGATCTTTTGGACAACAGTTTGAATAACACCATTTACTTTGTTCAAGCTAACTCCAAATTGTGTAACAAGTGCCATGATTGTTTCTCAGATCTCATCATTGTATTTGCCATCAAAATAGCACTCTATTTCTGACTGAAGAAGAAGTTCATTTATATCTTCTAGCTCAGCAATTTGATGTTCTTTGAATTTTATTTCATCTTTTAATTGTGTTATTTGAAGATCATTTTGTAGAGTTATATTTTCTATATTGCTTTCCCGATTGTTGTGTTTCTGACTTAATCTACACACCTAAACTAGCAAGCTTCGCTTGTCTTTTCTTAATTTATTGATGACTTCCTCTTTTTTCTCACACCCCTGCTTAATCTTATCTAATTCACTCCCAATTTCTTGAATAGCTTCTTTTATCTATGGGAAATCACAGATTGAGCATGACAGAGTACTAGACAATACATTTAAGAGACTTCTTGAAAATGGTCTCACTCTGAATCTAGAAAAATGTGAGATCAACAAAGACAAAGTAGTATTTTTCGGAGTATCATTTTTGAAAGAGGGCATTTCACAGATCCGAAAATGGTGACTGCATTAAAGGACATGTCTCCACCAATAAATGTTGCAGAACTTCGTAGTTTACTTGGTATGACTAATTACTCGTCTCGCGTTATCCCAAGGTACACCACAATATGCGAACCGCTAAGACGACTAACACGCCAAAACACAGAATGGAACTGGGGCGCTGAACAAGAAGCAGCTTTTGAAAAGCTGAAACAAGAGTCGTCAAGCGAAACAGTTATGACTTATTTTAATCCGAAGCTCGATATTAACATTTATGTTGATGCCAGTCCAGTGGGACTTGGGGCAATAATGTCACAAGAAAGCAAGACTGGCTTTTGCAAGTAGAAGTTTAAATGATACCGGGACTCGATACAGCCAAACTGACAGGGAAGCACTTGCCATTGTTTGGGCATGTGAACATTTTGACATGTATATTAGAGGTGCGCAAAATGTATACATAATAACCGATCACAAACTACTTGAGCGGATATGGCAGAAACCGAAGCCGCCATTGCGAATTGAACGCTGGGGTTTAAGACTACAACCCTTTAAGTTGACAATTACGTACCAACCTCTAGATATCCAATAGTCGAAATTATTAAATCAGAATCAGCTACAACAGTTATCGCTGTGCTAGACAAGGTCATATCAACTTTCGGTATTCCAAATGTCATTAAGACTGACAATGAATCTCCGTTTAATTCATATGCATTTCGACAGTATGAAGAGAACATCGGATTCAATCATCGTCGTGTAACACTATTATGGCCACGTGCTAACTCCCAAGCTGAATCATTCAACATATCTGACAGTATAATATTGATCTACATGAGGTCAATCCTCTGTTTTGCACTAAAAAACCTTGATACTACACTGTCTAAGATGTTGTAAAACAGTTCTCTGTTACAATTAATTTTAACTTTAAGAATGTTTTCTAGTGTCTCCTGCTTAAGCCTTTTTCTATGTTAAGTTTTTACAAGTTTTACCTGTGAAAAGACCCTCTCTACCTCTGCAGTGCTCAGTGGAATGAGAACGGCAACACTCAATAATTTGAGAATTAATGGGTACAATTCACCAAGACCAAATTTATCGTTCAATAAAAGAGTAATGGATGTGGCATAGACCTGTCATCAAGGGGCTGATCATTGATGAATATAATAAATGAGGTCCATTGGAATGATCAAATCATCATTGTCCATTTTAAAATGCTCTGCAATATCCATAATGTCTAGTAATCCACGTCACGAAATATTGCTAAATTTGCGTTAAACACCAATCAATGAATTTAGTAATCCTTATGTGGAGGGAGGGTATGTCATTACATTGTCAAATCCAATAATGACAATTTGTCTTCAAACCTACAAGAAAAAGAAATTGATGAAGAAAATAGATGTATTTATGTGTAAATTACTTCATATTTTAATCTCTAAATTAGAAAAATGTACATATATAATTACCTTGATTGAATGTTGTCAATCAAAACAGACAGAAATGGTTCCCTGATAGAGGAGGTGAAGCTATCCAGTGATGATGTTTTCAAGTCTATGCCACTCTCCTCCGCAATAGAAGCTAGCTTTCTCAACAAAGAGCCACCCTCAGACTTCTTATTCTCCAAATATTTAATGACTTTATCCACCACTGATTTGACCATTCCTGAATGACAAACATACCAAATGCACAGGGCTGAATAACTAACTAAGAAAAGCAGATTAGATTAGAAGGTGAATCCTACATGTACTTACCTAAATGGACACCTCTGCGCTGAAAGAACAAGGACAGCTGATCTAGTTGAGGCAGAACATCAGCCAGTAGCAGTAATGTTTTCAAAATAACTGGATTTATTTAAAAGTCTTCAGTATGCCATTACCAACTGGATCACCACTGACAGTGTGACTTTCAAGATCACAAATCAAAGCTCTGTGGTAAAAAGCAACATTATTATTAACATTATCAAAAAGATATACATGTATGTACAGTTCATACAGTATAAAACCAAATATTAAAAGAAATATTTATCCATATTTGTAAGTACATGTAGTAACAACATTGAACCATATAATAATATTTTACTTATTTCTTAAAACATTGTACTAACTTACTTATAGGATTCCACAATTGATTTAACTGCCTTTCCATGACTTAGCCACCGATGATGCTTGGCTTTTTTCACTTTCAACACTGGCTGCTCCAATGCTTTCTGGACATTATCAAGAGTTTTTGTACGATTTGCACTATATTTGTAATATTTGTGGACATTATCAAGCATGTCATCTAGTCGCTTCATGGTTTTCACTGACTTGTATGAGTCTTTACATGCCACGGCCAATCGATGGTCTTTGCAGTGGTTTGTAATTATACTGCTATTTTCGTTCTTAGGTTTGGCCCAAACACCATGTTTATTCCCAGATAGAACGGCAGATTTAAAAGATGACATCATTTATATTAAGGTTTGACTTACTTAGTTCATTTTTGATTATGTCTGTAATAGTTTCAGAACGGCCATCTGGAATACGAAGATCACTTACAATAACATTTTTGATTTTAGAGTCTGGACCTATATGTGACCAGCCATGAGATTTTCAGGCTTATGGAGGTACCTGGGGCAAAATGAGGTTTTCGCATTTTCATGGAGGTTATATTGATACAAAACACCCTGCAAAGTTATTTTGATTGATTCTGCATAATAAGGGAATTATGGCCATTTTTGTAATTTTCGAAATTTCGAAACTTTAATCTACAGTTTTTTGTAAAAAAAAATAGATATTAACCCTGCATAGAAAATAATATATTTTGGTTGCCATGGTAACCTACAGTGAATAAAAGCAAAACATACAACTCCAATATTTTCAACTTTCTGGACTCAAAGTGCTATGATGAATTTTCACATTTAATATTGTTTGTTTATTGAGGTTTAAAATCATTTTAACACCTTACAAATCATCATACATTGCAATTAATTTAATATTTGGAGAAAGCTATAGTGCCTGGACTGGAGAAAACCACCGAAACTGTATTGTTTCATTATCTGATAATGCTAAACATTTGTTTAATGGAATTTCAAAGTGATATGAACAAAATATACTTCAACAAGTTTATAGTATCAGTTTGCACATATCTTATGTTCAGCTTCCTTTGAATTAGACATATTATATGCAATAAAAGAGCATGTACAAATGTGTAATATCATGTCACTTAGATATCATCAGATACAGAATTTTTCCATTCCTGCTCTTTTCATACCCCGTCTACTTGCAATAACTGCATTTCCTGGTTTTGCCGAAGTGTTCAACAATAGTTATTTCTTGCTTTGGTTCAGTAGGCTTAGGACATGTAATATCTTTATTGTCATAACAAAGTGGTCATATTTCTTATACAGATACCACTTTCTCATAGCATCTAGAACTTTTCTTGGTAACGCAGATGGCATAGACGAGTCTATAACTACTCGTTTCTTAAGCAATCTGAATTTATTTTCCATAGAGTCGTAGTACTTCTTGACAAATACAATTCCAGGTAATTCTTATCAGCATGAAAATAATGATACGCTATGAGTGCAGAAAATGTCTTAAAATACTGCTTAAGGAATGTTTTCCAGTCTCACAGGAGACCCCCCATATTGAGCAAGTTGTGGTATATTATGATTATTCCTTGAGGAATCAATCACATATTGCGCAATACACTGCAAAGTTTCTGTTGAATAATGCCGCCACTTCACCAGAAAACAAATAAGTAAGCTGTAATACAGTTGGTATTATAATATAGAAAAACAATAAGTACAGGATTATTATCAGGTATGAGCTGCACCCCTTTTGAATGTATATACAGGTATACAACATCCCATCCTTCAAATTTTCTGCTCATGCTACCGCATGTATATTTGGGTTCAAAATTCTAAGCTAATTTTGACCATCAAAGAGGAAAGTTCAAATAGTTGTTTCAATGAACATGTGTGTGTGTGTTGTAGTGGATGATTTTGTACTGTCTTCGTGCCATTGCCTCATATCCGTTCTTTTTCACAAATAAAGGATTAAGCATTATTCCACATTCATTAGATACTTACATATATTAAAGTCAAAATACTGAATGATTGTTAATCATTCAAATAGCTCTTTGAATTGCACATTTAAGAAAAACGATATTAATTATATTACAAGTACTTTCCACAAACCAAAATGCCAGTCTGGATGGAATTTTGTATGTCCAGCTTCCATACAGTTGAACTCAACACTACTATATATAGGCCAGTCAGTACTCACCATATGCCATACCTGAAAGAGCCATAGTACTCGATAGTTATTTTTTTCATATTCTTTGCATTTGTACAAATGTATATACCAATA
>MJUT01050874.1:662491-679559 GCA_002080005.1 Gigantidas platifrons | reverse complement strand
TACATGAGCGCCTTTTCCTCCTCTTGCAAATATCCAGTTTAACTCGAGCTAACAGTAAATTCCATGGCAAGATGAACACAGATCTAGATCAGTCGCAGGTTTCGTGAGTATTATTTGTGGACACTGTTCCAACCGTAGCTTTTTTAAATTCCGACAAACTTATGACCCGGTAATTAACAGCTCCCTGGTATATTTGATCAACATTAAATTTGTTTTATCTGAGGGAAGTAAAGTCACCTTTACATTTCTGTGATTCGGTAATCGACCAGGTAACGGAACTCCAAATTTTACAGCATACTCATTAAAAAAATATTAAATACTTTCTGAATATCAGTCATTGATAGTGCATCTTTAGGAGTTTTACCAGTGTTACATTTTTGTACCATAAATCATTGTCTTTAATCCCCCCTTTCTAGTGACTTAGATATGGATTTCAGCTGGGATTTGCCAATGGCATGTGCAAATAAAAAAAAAAATTTGCATATCTGGAGACCATTAAAAAAATATTGTTGCGTTATTAAATATTCTCTATCTTTCTTTGTCTCTGTGGGGGTTTTTTTGCACCAACACTTGTGCTATTGTTTCTGTGACCACCTAATTACACTTTTATTAACAAATCAAGTTAACTTTTGTACATTTCCAGACAACTCAACCATATAATCTATGAGTACTTGATTGTCTACTATTTTACTGCATGGATATTTGTTACGGAGTTTTTCACAGTTGCAAGTTTGATTCAGAAAATGTTTTTGTTTCTCAGATTCACAAAGATCTAATTCACTGCTTTCGACACCAATGTTGGATGTATTACTGTCAGTATTTTCCTTTTATCAGTCTTCATCGTCCTCGTCATTTAAATCTGAATAACTATTATTATTATATTCTAATCTATATGATAGATTTTGATTGGATTAAATTAGTCATGTGATAATAAAATAATTGAGATGTTTTGCCAAAATTTGTGCTGCCGGGAAACAACCCAATTGTTCCCCGCCGAACAATCCAATGTCCCCCACAAGGGAGATAACCTATAAAACATTGGCAAAAATTTGCGCTGCTGGGAAACAACCCTATTGTTCCCCGCCGAGGAACCCAATTTTACCCACAAGGGAGATAACCTATAAATTATTGGCAAAAATATGATAAAACAATTACGGCCCTCTGTGTAGGGAAACATTCAGATTTGTCAACCCTCGGGGGGTTGTTTTCCTCTCATGTTGACAAATCTGAATATTTCCCTACACAGAGGGCCGTAATTTTATATTGTTTACATTTTCTCGGAGATACAAATTTTTCTTAACCGAGTATTTTCCCTTGATGAAACCGGTAACGGAGATCGACGCATTTTTGAATAAGTTTATAATATCGTTGTATATTATCGCAACCACTTTAAATCTATGGTTCAGTAAGATAAATACCATCGAATTACACTTAATAAAATATTGCAAAGGTTTTATTTAAAAGAGAAGCAATTTCGATCGTAAAATGATTTAAAATAGTCAGAAAATTATCGGACTTTTAACTGCGCGCTGTCTGTGATTTGTTTTATTATATTTGATGGGAAAGGATGGATAGATGTAGCACATAACAACTTAAAAATGGCCTTTAAATATCTATAAATAGTTCATTGTATATCTAGAATTAATTATAAGCATGTGCGTATGCATGTCTTTTGCGATAGGTAGTAGAAAATGTAATTGACGGTGCGACAGGTGCCCGCTTTCGCAACGTCACACTTTGGCGACGTTTTTCTCTTTATGACGTTTCACCTCCATAAGCCTGGAAATGTCATGGCGGGTCACATATATCTTGCACATATAGCTAAATGCTTGTGTGAGGCTATATCCATCACCTCATCAACCATCAACGAATAGGTTGGACTATTTCTCATTTCATCAAGTACATTGTTTTGAGTCTCGCTACTCAGTAAGTCAAGTAGTTCAGCTACTATTTCCGGACTTTTGTATTGTGCAGTTTTAGATTAAGGTTTTTGAAGTTTTGACCTCCCAGTTCGATGACCAGATCCACAAGATTTGAAAAGATGTCAAGTATTATGTTAAATTATAAAATACAGCACTTTTAACGGCATCAGCAATTGCTTTGTGTGAATCTTTATTGTAGTTTTCTGAACATTTTTTGGTATTTTCTTTTTCTAATTCTAATGTTATTGTATTTAAATGGTCAGGTGTTTCTTCGTGTTCTTTAACCTTATCTGAGCGCAGCATTTTACAATAAGAATAAGAATACTTTATTAAACCAATCATTGTGCCCATAGCTGAGCAGTTGAATCAATACAGAATCATACATAACATATATGGTATGATAATAATAAAATTACCGTGAAAAATATTTTTTGTTTAATATAAAAATATTTGACAGGAATGTCTATTAAAACACTTCCCGAGACGGTTCTATTTAATATAATCAATAGGGATCATTCGCAAATATCTTTCGACAGACGTGCACGTAGCTGTTGTTTCATACGTGCTAATCTCGTTGACGCTTGAATTGCTTACGTTGCTTCTGTAGTCTTGGTGCTTATGCCTTATCGTTGAGTGGGTAAATAATTCCTGAACGGGTTGTACATTTTATTTGTGGTCCGTTATTCAAACTATAAATACTAATCAAAATAAGTATATGTTACTGAAACAAATATATAAATCGATTAAGGATTAAATACAAATATTTTTCATCAGCTAATAATAATCCTTTAATTAGTAAAAAAAAATAAATTGTTAATAAAAATAATCATGCAATGTAATAATGAAAAAAAGAAAAGAAAGATAAATCCACTGTACGTGCATTACATTTCCAAGGACACGTCAATATAGTATTAAAAACGCTTTTTTTCGGAAGTTCATGTAAGTGTAAACGGTGCTGATGCACTCACAAACCGAGTAAGCGACGGAAGGTAGCCAAGCTGAAAAAATAGTGTAGGTAGGTTAAAAAAATAATTAAAACATTTCACCTTGGGAAGGAATCTGGACTTAATATTAAATAGCTACACAAAAAATGTATATTAAAACGTCTGGTTGTGGATCTATTGGAACTTTCTGGTTGGAAACAGTATTTGAGTAAATACCGTCTTTTAAATCTACATACTGGTACTGCCCGTTGTTGTATACAAAGTAGTGTGTTTTCAATGATGCAGATTTCCACACTCCACAATCGTCGACGAATTTACGATTTCTGCCCTGCGCTCTCGTCGTTGTCGATGACAAAATACTGATTTTCTGTCTTTCCACGTGGTGTTGAGGTCTCGGATGCTGAAGCGTTAGTGACAATGTCTATGATAATATCAGGGTCTAAAAATGCCCCATTGTTGCTGTTTTCCGGAGTTGATGTTCGAGACTTTTCTGCAACACTAGTATTGGCGGGTTGAAATTCATCAGAATCTGCTGTTGGTACAGTACAGGTTTTGATTTTGAATTCGTCGTCGTCAGAAAATACGTGGTAAGTAGTGGCTGATTGAATATTATGGTCGATATCAGGGGTGCGTTCAACATCGTAGCTGCTAGGTTGAGCTACGTAGAAAAATTATTTTGAACGGAAAGCTAGCCTAGCCGCTACATAGCTCTAGCTAGCTTAAAAAATATCTGGTAGCTTTTGAATCCAAGATGGCGGCTAAAACTAAATTTAATTTCGTACAGTAAAAATAGTGGCATTGCAGGAAGTGCCAACACTTTTAATACGGATGATAATTTATTAAGGTAACTAGACAAATACGATTAGCTAAAATGTTCCAAGAAATTATTCTATCTGATTGGCGCCATATTTGCTAGCACTATTTTACCTAGCAGCTAGACTAGCTGCTACGATATTGAACGCAACCCAGTTTGAGGTAGCGATGTTGAACTGGTGGAAGACATGTTGAAGTCAAATGATTGCAATTTGACATGTCGATTCTCCTGGTGTGTTGGTGTTGAGACGGTAACCTTCCTTTTTGGGCTCGGACTGTTGTCTTGTATTACCTCGCTGTATGAGCGTTTTGTGTATGTTGTGCTTAATGGTAAACTACATTCAACACTCAGTAATGGGACAAAATGATCTGGAGTCCAAGTTCCTGTTGTATGAGATCCAGTTGATGTCCACATGATACAAATAGGTTATGCTTTCTTGGAAGCCACACGAGGTTTGAATATTGTTCAGTATAGGGATGCTGTTGTCCAGAAGTGCATTTTACTGATGGATACACAGATCGAATCGGTATCTTTAAGACAGAAGACAAGATCGAATCGGTATCTTTAAGACAGAAGACAAAGCATGAATTGTCCAGGCACACGAGAAGTTACGATCAATGGCACAATCAACAACTGCTTCGTTGTAGTCTAGAGTAGTCTTATGCTGCCTTTTATAGTAGTCTGAATGTTTAAGCATCTCAAGGCATGTAAGTACATGGAGTTCTGCAGCCTTTGACTGGTTTCCGAACGTGGCAATAGACGCTGAGTTGAAAAGGCAGTTGCCATCTGTAGATGTTTGGAACGGGCACTTATCTGCCATACCTCCCGAGACTGCAAAGTATTGTGGTAGTCCCAATGGTGTGATAGTTTCTGCTGCATAGATGGTGTGGTCGCGGAGTAACATGTGGACTGCATTCTTCAGTGCGGTCATACTCTCTGAAGCTGCTAAACTTAGTCTTTGTAAACTGTGTTGAAATTGGAAGTGTCCCCATCTGTAGTGAGGCCCATATCACTAATTATCTTATCGATAACTACTGATGAAGTGATTCCGATTTTATTACCAACTTTAAACTGCCGGCATTATATTCCCACAAAACCAATTTTGCCACGAATTCGTAATCATATTTAATGTATTGAACTTGTCCTATAATTTAAGTTTGGTCAAAATCGATAAAGTTTAAACTTGGAACTGCAACATGTTCGTTCAGTTAATGAGTGGACGGCGTAATCAGCATCTATACATGCATGTAATTAATATTCATCGACGTTCTCTTTATTTTTAAAACGATTTTTTTTCACTGGTCCTGTGTGGGAGTGTGGAAAGGATACCTTCTATTTACCAACGAAAGTAGGTTTTATGGAAAGATCTCGGGATGACGAGTAGAAGGATTAGCGTGCTTTAAAATTCGATAATGGATAACGATAAGTTTTATTTATTTTTTGTGAATTATAGCCGTCTGTTGAAATAGTGTATGAATAAATATAGTATAACTAATCGTAGATTTTGAATACCAAAATAAGAGCACGAGGGACCGAAGTACGCATTTAATCCTTAAATGCGTACTTCGGTTACGAGTGCTCTTATTTTGGTATTCAAAATCTACGATTAGTTATACTGTTTATTATATAGACTTCCAAATTTCTTTTATGTTTTCTTTAATTTGTATATTTCATTCCACGCGTATGAATCTACGAGCAATGATAGTGTGTAATTAATATGGCCGCACATTCAGTCAAGTGTTGCCGCTTCGATGAAAAAAGTTGGAAATGAAGGACGAGTTTCTGAATTATATTTGAATATGGGCGGATTTGCTAAGTTGTGGACAAATTCAGTGCAATTGTGGATCATGTCGGTCCGATTTATATGTGGAACCAGGCACGATGTGTTATTGTCCGAGTCGTGTGTATTTCATGACTTCATGTGTAACAGAAGTGTGTTATTGCGCCATATTTTAAAAGGAAAAAAAACACGAGATTAATTTCAGCTTTACAAAATTGTTTTTATGTGTGGACACAAGATAATTTCTCTGTTCTTTAGACTGTATATATTGATAGATACAAAAGAGAATCGTTCGAGTAACAGTAATGATATTCGAAAAGCAGTTTTAATGCCACTGGTGAGTACTGTAGATTTTCTATTCCACACATTATGAATGACAAAACTGTCTGAATAGGTAAAATACCATTCATTCTTTTATATGGTGTGTAATACCTAATGAACCTCGGCCCGGATAAATTCTCAACAAAGCCAAGTCCAGCTAAGTTTGTCGATGTCAACATTAGAATTTTGTGCACCGGAATAAAGCCACAAATACCAATTTTAGGTACATAGCGAGCATATTTTTGACTACACAAACGCCTATATAATGGTTTATGGTTACCCTACCAACCCTATTTTTTTGTGCTTGAAAATGATTACCATAAATGTTTTATTGACATTTTTGGACAAAAACCATTAAAAAAAAACCAAATACTCCAATACTGGCCATACATGTAGAAACAAAGGGGAACACATTCAGCAAAATTAAAAAACAGTCCTACCTACATTTTTGTACCTACCCTAATTTATATACATGCATCCATATGAAACCCTGAACATTTATATTTTTTGCCTCAACAATCTGGAGAAAATGTCCCTTTTGATCAGATAGTGACAAAAAGAAGTATCCAAGATTAAGAATCAAAATAATTTATGGGAGACATGGTTTATTATGAATTTTACCATGTGCTACGTATACTTTAGTATAGTATCTACATTTTTCCCACAAATGTTATCGCTGGGACCAAACATTCGACATTCATTGATTTTATAATAAACCAGTCTCCTACCAAATAAAACTACATCCAACAACCAAAAGTTGTAACACACAGTTACCTGAAATTATTATATAGAGGGCAGTGAATTACCGTCATATTCCAGTGAAATATTTTTCGATATCTCGCATGTGAAATAACCTGTCAGAGTCACTGACAATATATGTTTTTCAACGACATCACAATTGCAAACGTACGTACATGTATACGCCAATAAAGTTCTTTGAGTTTCAAAATTTTTCAAATCATGAGCAAAAAAAAGAAGCTAAAACTCACTCATGCACTATGTGCATTCGTAAGTTTATGCCTTGTTTGGCCACTTGTGGCATTGTTTTCGATATTCGAAAATCAGGATTAGTTATATACATTGTATTTGTAGTGGCATATTTTTTTATATATAATTGAAAAGTCTGATTAATTGTACTGTTTATTGTATATATTTTTCATTTTTTTCAGAACAAAACCAGTTGACATAAAAAGTACTACATCTCTGCTTTACCATGTTTACAACACGAATAGGATTTGCCATTGTGACAACGTTGGAAAACATGCATTGTGAGCCATCACGGCAGTGAAGTGTTATTTCACATGTGAGATGACATATTCATATTTCACGGAGAAACTATATTTATAAACAGAATATTTTTTTCTCACAAAATGGAACTCATTGAAGTTAAATGGTTGTTTTATTGAACGATAAGTACATATAAGTCAAAAATGAATAACTGAAACATCATTAATATTAACAATTCAATTAGTCATTTAGTTCATGTAAATGGCTCTATGGAAGAAACATTTCAATGTTTGATGTAAAGAAGGATAAATGAAACAGTAACTTTCAAAACATCCTAACTAATTTAGGAATTAACAGATTAATCAGAGTCGGAGTCACTAAAATGTAGAGGCAAGATTCTTTTATATTGCTTTTGTTGTGGTTCATTCAAAGTGTTTTCACTGGCACGTTTATCACCACAACCGTAATTGTTAATAAAATTGAATGTTCCACCATGAATATGTGTACTTCCTTGAAAATAAGAGGACACACGCATTTCTGAAGACATTTGACTGGAACATAGTGATGGTACTTGTATTTGTGTTGAAGTACTTGGTTTACTAGGAATGACATCCATGCTTGTACATGTTGTAGCAGGACAATATTTTGAACCAGCGTTATAGTTAGTTTGTCCTGTAGTGTCTGTTAAGACCTCCGAAATACTTTTTTGCTGCTGTTCATTCAGTCTAGAATATGTGTTAATACTGGCTACATTTTTGTGGCCACTGATTTGCATTATCTGTGCATTTTCAACACCCTTATCCTGTAGTTTCTGGATTAAATGTTTACGTGCGCTGTGGGTGGTCAGTTTCCTACCACCCTCAATATCCGGACAAGACTGTACAATTTTTTTTGTCAGAGAATATATGTTGTTGATACCCATTGGCATTTCTTTGAACCAAGCATGATAGTATTCCCTATTTGAAACATGGTGTACAGCCAGAAAGAAAGGTGAATCATCTTTGTTCATGGAGTCTGGCCGCTTAGTACGGTAGATGCGAAATGCATTTACATGACACCTGTTTTTGTTTTCATGGGCCCAAGCTTTAGTTTTTATTTTTTTTATGTTATTTGGGTTGTTACCTTGTCTTGTTTTGGTTTGTCTTTCTGTCCGTAGACATAAGTATTCTTTTTTTGAACTATCACAACCGATTTCAATGTCACTCAACACAAGATCACGCTGTTCCTTTCCTCCCCTCATACCGAGTACAAATGATAAGGTGAAATGAAGTAAATTTATCAGTGGAAGGGGTGCATGAACACCGAATAAACCATGTTGGAAAAGTTTGTCAATGTCAGTGTCAGTTAATTCATCAGATGCATTTGGTTTGTTTCCATACCCACTACTTTTCAGTTGTTTTTGTTTTGACTGCAAAACACGACGACATTTTTCAAATTCACTGCCATTTAACAAACTAAATTTGGAATGGTGTTGTTTTAAATAGCGGTCTATGCTGCATAAAAAACCCTTTAAAGTGGACGGTTCATATTCGTTTCCATCCTTTTTTCGTACCGATAACACAAATGTACAACACCTTTCATTTAATTCCTCTGCTGAGAGATTTTCAATTTCTCTGTTTTCACCACAGTTTTGCAGATATGAGCGAAACAGCCTAGTATCATTGTTTGTTTTCTTTTTTGTAATTACATTTTCATTTTGTACAAGGAATGAATCAATGTCCTCAAATGAAACGTTTTGAAATCTATCCGGCTCATTGGGCTGGGCTTTAGTTTGAGATGCATTTTTGTCATTGGAATCATTTGTAACATTTGTTTGGACATCTAGAATATTAAATTCTGGCATTTCCACATTTTCCAAGTCAAAATCATTTTCTTCTAAAAATTGGGAGACCAGAGCTGCCGTATATGCATCAAAATAATCAGACATATTGGTTTTTTTTAATTTTAAGATTAAAGCAGACGATTTTTCATTGAAAAGGGGTGGTGAAAGGAAACTGACAATCTACACTGTACAGTGCACTTGTAAACATTGCCGTTGTTTGTTTGTTTATATTTAAATCTGTTGTGTTATGGTAGTGAAATGATTCAATTAAAATAATTTATAAAAGTACTACAACTTTATTTTCAGTCATTTGATTTGTTTAATTGTTTCAGTTTGCAATCATGTGTGTATTCACCGTAACACAACAAGGGACGTAACCACCACACTTATAGGTGTCTAAAAGTAGTTCTGGCGGGAAAAAACTGATATTTCACATGTGAAATATCAGAATATATTTCACGGATAAATTCCCATAATTCACACCTATCTATATAATAAAATATAAAATTCTGCGTGCATTGATACCATCATTGTTATTTTTCGTTAAGAAATGAACATGCACATTCAGAAAAACTTTCCGACTTGCAAGATGTAAACAAACAAAATGGTGGTTGCCATTTTNCCGGAGAGAACCACCGACCATGGGCAAGCAACTGGTAAACTTTATCATTTGCGGCTGCGAGTCGAGTGCACCCTTTGTAATTTACAAAGCCGGGCGCGAACACACGCCGTATTGGTGATAGGCTTGTATGAGTTGTTAGATCCAACGACCTAACTCATTGAGCCACCCGGGCCCCTCACATAATTGCATACAGAATTATCATACCGTTATACTAAGTTATAATTACATACAGAATTATCATACCGTTATACTACGTTATAATTACATATAGAATTATCATACCGTTATACTACATGTACGTTATGACAAGGATTTATATAGTCCTACTATATAAATCCTTGGTTATAATTACATACAGAATTATCATACCGTGTGTTTACATTTGGGCCGAAAAATGCATTGGAAGCCTTCTCTATTATATAAAAGTGACGCTATTTTTTTAATATCATCCTTTGAGTAGAAAAAAACAAAGACAAATCAGCATGGTATGAAATAATGACAAAATGGATCTCCCACTTTACTGATACAGACGTAAATTGCAAAGCATCAAGAGCACTTTTCAATCGTCGATTTCAGGAAATAAAAAAAAAGATGCAATGTGCAGGGAAATATAAAAATGAAAGAAACGATGATTGAGTTTCTGAATTCATCTGTTGCATTACCAAGACAGAAAATGCAGACAGTGTCGACTCATTCAGCAACCACAAATACAAGTACTGACAAACATATTTTTTTTTATGAAATCTAACAATATTTTGGTTAAGGAAAACAGTGACGGACAAGTTGTGTATGTTAATATTCTAAAAGAACGAAATACTTTGTCGAAGTCAGTTAAAATACAGTCAACCATTATTAAACAACAGACGAAAACTTTGTTGAAAAATGATTTGAAAACGCAAAGAAGAGAACTGACTGTTTTACATGAAATTACGTTAAGAAATCAGATTGAGCAGGTGAAAAATAGAAACAGCGAGTTGTTAAGGAAAACTAAATTAGTGACCGAATTAAGTAGGAAAAGCACATTTCAAACTAAAAAACTTGGAAGCATGGCAAAGGAAATTAAAAACTTTCTGGGGTTGCAACAGAAGCTTTATCCAAATTTCAGGATAACGAATCTGAAATGAGATTAAACTTGTCAACAATAAGAGAGAACTGGAAAATGCTAAAAAAAAAAGTACACAGGCGTGAAAAAAAACATATAGAAACTTCACGAGGAAATATCGCATGTGAAGGACAGATTTGAAACCGATAAAAAAATCTACGGCACTTTATTATGAAGGAATTGTTGATACATTACAACTTCAGGAACAATTTATGGACTTGAATACTTTATCTAAAGAATGAAATTTGGATTCGGATGAACAAACATTTTCTGTTGCTCGGATACACAGCAGAATGTCTGACAGGGCAGCTAATGAAAAGAGGGTTACCAGATTACTACGAGAGGAGAAACAAGAAATTTTACAAACAATGGATAACTGGAATGAAATGACAGTTGCGGAAAAAAATTAACAGTCTTCAATTCATTCATTTACCTGTGCAGCACATCAGATCAACAACATGACTATTGCCATAACATCTGCAAGTGCCAAATTTTTATATGGAGCGACTCAGAATTTGAGAGGTATGAGAGGGGCCAAAAACACATATATGAATGCAATAAATTACTATGCGAGCATGGACGCAAAGAATATGGACTTGGTAATCAGTTCAAAGCTTACTCGCTATGTTCCGATGAAGATACAGGGTCCGACCTATTCAAACCAATTGTTGGAAATCGCTATTTAATATTTATGCAAAATTCTATTCCAACATTAGCGGATAGACATTGGTGTTACTATTTTTGGAAGACATCCGTGATGCCAAGGAAAAGCCTGGACTTAATCGTCTAGAACAGTCTGTTCAACAAGGCTACCTAGATCCTGATGTACAGGCTGAAGAAGCAGCCTTTGCACTCCTTTATTACCAATTATGTGCTCAGTTGCTTCAAAAAGCAAAATCAGTACAATCTCCACTTGAAATGAACCAATATTACTTAGCTGCTGTTACAAAACTAGATCTTTGGAGTAAAGATCCAACTGAAGTTCTTACTGGAGATGTGACAATATGGGAAGATGTAGTGAAACCAAATGTATACAGGAAATATATCGAGAAGTTACGGCCATTCACAGTAGACAACGCAACTGTAAAATCAGTAATTAAAGGTAAGTTCTAAGTTGCAATACAAAAAATAAATAAAAATAAAAATGAAATACCAAATAGAAATAAAAAAGATTAAAAATTAAAATAATCAGGCCTCAAAGTGGGATATGAATTTTGGTAGCCAGCTGGCCACCAACTACAAAAATCTAGTGGCCAATCTCAAATTTTAGTGGCACAGTAAAAAATTGTTATATTAGACATTTTTCCGTTTGATTAAATCACCAAATACATGTATTTAAATAACCTGTGTTTTGTTACTAAATACAACTCACTGTTTTAGTTCTTATTAAAGCATAATGTTTTTAAATCAGTCTGTGCCAAAAACCAATAGCACTATGCCTCAGTCTAGTTAAAATTGCATAAAATTAGCTAAAATCAAATAGAAAAAAATCTTCTAATATGCTGTTTGGATTAGTTTGTCAAATGTTTTTGACACAGACTGTTTTTTAATTTAAAGTTATATGTACAAAGTGTATGTTCTTAAAGGGATATTAAAGCTCATTTTGGTAACTTTTTCTATCTCATTAAAACTTGCAATTGGTTCAATAAATGATATTTATGAGACATTAACCCAGTTTTTATCAATGAAACTGTAAAAGTGACATAATTCGTTGATAATTCTGTCATATCTTGCGGTCTTTGCCTTGAATTGAATATTTGCTTCCTGGACAAAAATTCATTTCCACCCTTTTAAGTGATATTTTAATGATATTAGGGATTATATTGGCAAGCAAAGTATTTTTGGATTGTTTTTACAATTAAATTGAAAAGAAACAACCTTCGTCAAAAGTTGAAAAAATATATGTATGTTAAAACGAGCTTTAATATCCCTTTAATGAAATGAAATATATTGTACGTGTATATTTTTATTATTTTACCATTTATTTTATGGCATAAAATGAATTTAAGACTGAATTTAATGAAATATAATAAATATATGGAGTTACCTCCCTTTTAAAATTCAAATAATTTTATTTTTACATTAATAAATTTAGTTTTTAAATAAATTTTGCGATTGTCAATAACTGTGTATGCAAAACGAGAATGTTAACATAATTTAATGTCTCTAATATCATCCTATGTAATTAGAATTGAACAAAAATGTTATTTTTAGAAAACAAATATTGAAATTGTTATAAATATGTGTTATTTTTTGTAATTAATCATTCAAAAATTAACCAAATTATGTTGTTTTCATATTGTTTTGTGATTAAAAAAAAAGATTTTAGCATTGATATGAAAAAACTATATCATATTACAGTAACCACAGTGACTTGTTTAGATCGAAATTTCATTTCTTTCAAATTTGAATAGATTTTTTCTGCAATTTTAAATTTAATTTTTTCTACATTATATGCATTTACCTGATCTTTTTTTGGCAAAAAAGTGTTACAATATCAAAAGAACATTTTTTTAATTACAATCATAGTTGAATGTGTTGTCAGAAAAAAAATATGCCTTGGACACATGGACTTAAACTTTTGGCAGTGAACGGAAAATGGTGTTTTGCAATTGTCACAAGTAATTTTTATATGAAAGCTTTGAGATCCCTGAATTTTTTAAATCTTTGGATTGTTTGTTTCTTTTCACATTTTTAGAACAAAATCTACTGTAAAATAAAGTATTTTTTCTTTACATGTAGTCAAACATTGCTGTAAATACAGTTTTGACATGCTAAATTGAGCTTCGTCCTCAAATTTAACATACTGGTTCTCGGAAACTATTCAACCAATCTTGTTCAAATCTTCAGGAGTTACTCAGAATATTGTATAGATTATATGTATTTAAAATAGAATATCAAAATGAATTAATAAAGAATTTATGAATGGATCAATTGTACTTCCTAAGCCTTTTTGAACAAATCACCTGGGCCTCACTACCATCTCGCTACAACCAACACTGTTGTTGTATTCTTTCTTACAAACACCACAAGGAAGCAGTCTTCTTTGGAGGTGTCATTCTGGAAGACAAACAATTAATTAGATTCAGATAAAATATTTACAAAATATGGACAATAATCACAATACCAAACAAAGTCAAATATTAAGTATAATACTAATTTGTTGTTTAAACTAATATAATGTCGTCAGTAAGCGTGAAACAAAATTTATACAATGATAGCAATTATTATATATTATGTTTGTGCGTGTTTTTTTTTGTATGTTTGTATTACTCTATTTTTTTCAACTGGTTGGGCGTGGCTTAACTGATTACAGTCCATGTATTTAGGAGGGTCAGGTTACCTGATCACTTTCATTTATACAGCTATATTCAATCGTGCGTGTATGATCCAATCTGTGTATTTAAATTATTTGATTAAAAGAAAAAAAACATCGATCAATTTTTAATAAACCACACAATACACCTTTGTGCGTTCTATTCCTTTTGTATGAATTGATTTTGGTGACACTGCTGAATACAGTTCAATAATGTCAATAACGGGAACTGCCCTGTACATACTCAAAATACAATCGAATGCTCTCATGTAAAAGTTAAAAAAATAGAGTAATATGCCTTTGTATTGTAATTGCTTGGCCCATATGGGTGTAATATGCAATCTCAATAAATATAATAGATACAAGATAAATATACCACAAACTTGTAATTTGTGGTTACAGCTAGTATACAATCGTCAATGAGCGTGATACATACGGGCACTTCAGATAGGTTAACTCCTCGACCACAAATCTTGCGGAATACGGTTCCGACGCAAATTCTAGGTTGATCTGTGGTTGATAGTATGAGCGTATCGGAAACCTCAATACGGCACTCAACGCATGCATGTGCATCATGTCCGCATATGCACCGATTCTAGCGACATCTCTTGCTAGTTGTATATATGTCGCAACAACAATCCTGTTTTGTTGATCTATTTGTTGTCGCTAATTGAATCGAATTAATTATGGAAGAGCCGGTTAAATTCTCAGACGTTATTAAATAAATTAAGTTGTAATGGTTCACACCTTCTTTATGATTTCGGATAACGTCTCTACCATAGTTAACAATAGTGCGAATCGGATCATCATCCAGGGTACAATCTTCTGAGTAATAGGACTTACAAAAACTTTTTTTTCAAAACATTCGATCTATTATTTGAACGAGAATGTTCAGGATTATTTACTGATTTTACGCGGATTAAATCTTGATTATGTTCAAGATCGTGAGTTCTGGCAGTACTACACTGTGAAAAACTTTTTTCTTTCCCGCCAAAGTTAGACGGCATTGTTCGCTTGATTAAATTAGCGTCTCTATTGTCCTTGACAGTGTTAATAGATCTGCCCGCGGCAACTTTTAACGACAACTGAGTAGATTTACCTTCTACTATATCGGAAAACGATAAACATACGGCCATTCTGAAACAATATAAAACAAGTACATAAAACATTCCAACTCCAATCTCGGCAATCCGAGTATAAAAAAAACAAAAAACCATCAAGAATAATCGTGCCTCTTCTAATAATTAATAATAAAACATGGTTTACGTTTTTCGATTGTATGCGTCTCTTTTATACCAATGCCTTTTCTACTGACGATACTATGTCATAGTTGCTATTAAACATTAGAGCAGCTTAGATTCACCGTTTATTTTCTATAGAGGAAATATATGTCAAAAGCCACATTTCTATAACGCAAGTAAGCGATTAATGTTGTGTTTTCGTGTGTAAACTGGTTTGTTCCCGATTCAACATAATGATCTGGATTTCCCATGTTTATTCATTGATTGAGACTTCCAGTCGATTGCCCGCTTCAAAACGTGGTTAAGCGACTCACTGTTGTTCGTACAAATATCCAGGTGGACTTTTTGTCTCCCAGCTTCATCTTTATTGGCTCAAATTATTATAACAGATAAATAGTTTGTGTTTTACCTGGCTAGATCTTTCTCATTTTTCACCTTTTTTATATTTAATGAATCAATTTATGTTCGCTCTTCCCTTGTGTTTAATTGGCTTAAACCCGAGACGACATGAACCAAGATGTGATAATGAGATATAATGTTACAACCCGTGGTCACATGGTTTGATACTATTTTCTACACCCTTGGTCACAAGGTCTTGGTTCGTACTAAAACGTTTGGTAGCATGGCCATTATAAGGCACTGGTTTCTTTATAGCACTAAAGTTAAGAACTATTATTACAAAGAGAGCTGAATAAATTCAATGAATAACAATTTAATAATGGTAACAATAATCATTTACAATATAATATCATTTAAATCCCTCTCAGAGCGAAAACAGAACAGGGACCCCCCTCGGACATAATACGGGCGCAAGTTGTAAACATTGTAGTAAACGGTAAAAATAGGTTACAGGTCACTATAGACAATACAATTCAGGGGGAAACGTACTCAGGTATTTAACAAATATCCTGGCTACTGGTTGAATAAACTGTGGGTGGCTCGCTCTGGTTATAGTAATTTACAGGGTTAGGGAAATTTACATGCCCTGGTAGTAGGCCACATCTCTCCTGTCGTCAGGCACGCATGCCCTTTTATAGTAAAATCACGACAAGGAGTGTGTCGCGACGATATAGGCGGTGTCAAAACGCTGATTGGTTCTCTGGGTCGGAAGTTCCCACGGGGATTACATGCGCAGTGGTAATGTAAACATAGAGGAAAATGACGCAACTCTCAAACTGGACACATAGGATGAGAGGGAAAATGGGAGATACGGGGATAATAAGGATATTCCTAATGAACATGAACCCCAGTTACATTTATTGTAACAAGTAAATGAAAGGGGAAATTAACGTATGACGGAGAACTAAAGCTGGGAACATGGTCGCTCCGGAGCCCCTGGTCAAACAGTGAAGACGAACTCATTGCCTAACAATTCCCAAGATAAAATGCATAAATAACAATAATACATACAATAATAGCGCGACCACGATACCTGCAATAAAATATATATAAAGTTAATAATGTCCATTAACGCGAACATTATCAAATGGCACGACGAACACGGTGTGTATAAAATACACAAATAACAAGAAAAGTGGGTGTGCCATGTTGACTAAAAAAAACAACTTTGGTTAAAGCCGAGTTTCGGTCTTATTTGTAGTTTTATATTTCAGCCAATTAAAGTCGACTTCTTGAAATTGGAAAATCATACACATTTCGTGACCGGCTGAAAATCTCAAAATAGTGAACCGAAATAGCTAACACATTATCAATGCTGATTAAATGATTAAAAACAATTATCATTCGAATTTCTGAATACTGATCGACATTTAGTTTGATAATGTTCTTAATTTGCTTTGCGTACATATAACATTCTGTCTAAATGAAAATGAAACTATTAAACAGCTTAATTAAAATATTATCCAATCAGAACAACCAATCGCTCGCTTTGAACACACCACCTATGATTTCCAAACACGATAAATTTATTGACAAGTACTATTTGGTTTTGTTTGAA
>MJUT01050874.1:605969-650160 GCA_002080005.1 Gigantidas platifrons | reverse complement strand
CGCCACGGGACTCGAAACAAGGAAAGGTGATGGGTAGGGACGGAGAATTTTGCCAGTGCAACAGGTCTCCTATGGACCACTCATCATGAGCATAATGCCCATAATGAGCTGTTACACTGGGTTCTTTGACGTGCGAAGAGGGTGGCAATCTCTCAACACGGGGTCTCGGTTTTAATTACGTCTCATCCGAAGGACGGGTTGGTTGTCAATTTATACACTCTATCACTTTCAAATTCATTATATGTTTGGACTGGATGATTCCCAATGTATTTATAGAGGACAAAGAAAAATGTGTAAATCAATTACGTGTCGTTTTAACCATTTTGAATGATGCTCATCATATACATGAACCAGACTGTGATGAAATAATTGATCTATTCAAACAATTTAGAGAAGAAGTTCATCATAGTGAAGCCAGTTCCAAATTTTCTGCTTTCAGTTTCTGAGAACAATAGACTTGATACATTTTGGTTTGGTCATCTAAATAAATCCAACAACAAATCTCTTTGGAAGGTATATAAATTACTGTTATTTCTATCACATGGACAGGCANAAAACAAGGAAATTATGGCTGACAACTTATCAGAACATTGTCTCAGGGCACAGAGAGTAATTATCGACAATATTAACCATGTGGAAGGAATACAAAATATTGTCATAGACAAACAAATTTTAATTTCCGCCTCATGAGCAAGGCAAAATTATTATGCTTATTTAGATGAAAGAAAACGGGAAAAGGAAAAAGAGAGAAAAAAAAAGGAAAAGTTTAATGGAAGAAATAAAGGCTTGAAAAAGACATTAGCACTTTAGAAACATCAGCTGTTGACTATGCAGAAAGAGATGGAAGACTAACATTTATTGCAAAATCAAATGCTATGGGACGGGCATTTCAAGGGAAAAAACCATAAAAGAAATAGTAAATGATTTGCAGGAAAAATACAAGGAACTATCAAATTAAAACAATATGAGTTTCATGTACACTTTGTACATAAATATTAATAAATGGAAAACAAAATTTAATCGTTTTAATCAATGCTCACTTCACTAACAAAAAAATGTTGTATTAAACAAAGATCACTGACAATTAGAAAAAGACAAACTCCTATAAAAATCAGGTGTTAATCCAGGTGCTCTGGAAGGGAAAGTAGAAAGCTGTTTTGGTCACCTGTACCGATTGTGAGGTTCAAAAATATCAACTGGTAATATATCAAAACCAGGCAAGGAACAGGATATGTTGAGTGTCTTCAGTCACTTTGTGATATTGGTAAAATAATAAAATACCAAGATTGCAGTACATTGTAACCATCAATAAATTAGTGATGACAACAGTAAAGTTGTTTACAGGCTACAGCAATCTATCCCATATAAATCCCTAGTTGAGAAGCTTATGTTATGTAACAGCAGTAATCCTTCTCTTAGGAAGTCATGGTAACTCATGCTTGCTGCATAACTGTGTCAAAAACTTAAAACAAAGTGGGATCCAGATGTTCTGTCTTGGTATAGGCACACATAAATGTGATAGGAATACAAAAAATCCTGCTTAATGATGCATATTTGTCCGCAATTTTGGGTGTGGAATTTGCAAAAAAATCCTTGAAAAGTTCATTTTTCTAACAGTGCATCATCATTATCTACTGCATATCTACATTTATGATGTAAATCAATTTGTTCTCGGCTTAGTTTCTGTTGTACAACAGCATTTAGAGCAAGAACAAAATCAATTACAACATCACTGACAATTGTTAGTCCTCTTGACTGTCCTTGTTTGAAATTTATTTCAGCCATACTTTCATCATTGTCCGACAGGTCTTGTTCATTAATGCGGAACTGCTTCAGCTAAGCCTGTTTTTGTAATCCAACTTAATGGACAATTTGCTTCTCTTTGTTCACTGACCCATTTTTCTGAGAACTGACTCACGTAATCGCTTAGCAATCTTATGCACATAAGCTCCAGCTAAATATCGTATTTTGCTTTTACTTGATGAAGTTAGCTCTACTGGATGATCAGTTACTGCTTCAGTTTCTGCTGTTTGCTTAAGCATCACTTTTTTGGCTTGTTTGTCTACTTCTTTGTCCATAAGCCAAAACACTAACTTTGTAGATAATTCATTTTGAATGTTATTTACATCACTAAACTGAAACAGTTTTTGAATTGACAAAATATGCTGATCGGATAAGATAAATATGCTGTGACGTTTTTAATTTTCACTGACAATGGTATCAACATTGTAATAAAGAAAGTCAACACGACATTTCAAATGATTTGATCTGAAGAAATCGTCAGATAAGTCTGATAAAAATGTTGCAGACTTATTTTCATTAATAAATTCATTCAAATCCTAAGGTGATTTAAACTCGGTAAATCATCAACAATAATCACATCTAAATGACTAGGATGGTGGTTAGGACTAGTGCACTGTGAAGGAAGACTGACAACAGGCTCAGTTATGTGAACTAAAGTGTCCTTGCAACATGACAAATCTGGTAAAAAAATCATTGAAATGTTCATCATAAAACTGATGAACAATATCAAGGTGTTGTTTGTTTGTTATTCAAAACTCTCAAGCCTGCGGTACTGGTTGCTCTCTAAACTGCCACACCCATCTGACCAGGTGCAAAAAAAGAGGAACAGTCTATTTCAACATAGTTCAGCATCTGCCCTTGTGCTCTATGTACAGTGAGAGCAAAGGCCAAAATTATTGAATATTGTGTCCTGCAAGCTGGATTTTTCTGTTGCTTTAGACAATTTCATAAGCATCGAAACGTACTGGTGATAGTGGAATAAGTTTGCCATTAAAGTTAATAACTGGAATGCTGTCCTTATCTGCATGGTGTACAATACCTTGCATGCCATTACAAAGCCCCTGTGTAATAATTTTTACAAGTATAACTGGCACGTTTTTTAAGAGGATGTTCCTCGGAACGATGCTGTCACGCAGCAAACTCACATTACCTGAAAAAAAAACAAAAAAACAAGAAATGTACATTTCCATAAATATATGAAAGGATTTCCTCCAAGCCCTATATCTCGCCTGCTTCAGGGCTTTCAAAACGTTTTGAAGTACCCGTTCCAGATAGTAAAGAAATAACTCGAACATCCTTTTAATTGTCAACACTTTCTTATAATCTTTGATACCTTTGTATAGATATAATACAGGAATGGTTAAGTATGTCTGATTTTTGCCCTGTTTCTCCCTTTTTGGCCCCTCTTCCTTTTCACAACTGGACTCAGTGTGCTTTTTATTAATATAATTTATTTCTACTCTCAATAACCTTACAACCCTATTTTTTAATCATGTTTAATTTTCACCACTTTTGGGCTCCTATTCTAATAACGGGTGGTGCCAGGACCCCCAAAATCAAAAACTGCATTTAATTCAGCAACTCGTACCAAGTAAAGATGAACCATTAGATAGCTGGAAACTTAGTAAGCCAAATTGCTGTAGTAACATTTTTTTGGTCAAAAATTGGTCTTACAATGGTTATCTCCCTTTGCATAGTGAATTCTATGTAAAAATTAACTTTGAAGTACAAAAATTCAGCAGATTTCAAAAGAAAGGAACATTTGACCAAAAATCCTCATAAACTGTTTTGATAAGTGGGGAGTGCTCGGATCCCGGCCCCTGGATCCACATATCTTTCTAGTTCTGGTGGACCACTACAAATAGATTTAGAAGCCATAATATAGTTATATATTTGCGTTGTTGGACAGATTGAGCAAGGATTTGATGAATTATTATATTTATTTACCTTCATACTTCAATTTGTAAACAACAACATCTCCCAACAAATCACAATCCGTTCACTCCCATAAACATAATATTGCTCAAATTATGATCACATGTCACACAATTTTCTTAAAATATGAGGAATCAGATATGTTTGATGGAACTTGCACAGTTTATTCACCATTTCAGAGTAATATTCCGCATTAAACTCTACTGTTGAAACATGAATTCCAAGTTTTGTGTAAATGACCAAGTCACATTCCGAATAACCGTACAATCCAAGTTATCCTTGAATTTGAGCATAATAAGAACAGTCTTTTTCAACCTCCCATCTATTAGTTGCTTTATTGTAAACACATTTTTTTTCAATTGCCACAGCTTTTGGCTTCAAGTTTCTCATTGAGTAGGGACACTTAATTTCTATCAATTTATTTTGATGAGGAGGTTTACATTTACAGCTTGTAATGCCATTAACACTGCATCCTAAAACATTGTGCTGTTCGCTAATTAGTACACCAGTTTCCTTAATTCTAAAGTGAACATGTTTTTTTCTCTGTTGACCCTTTCATAGAAAACTCGTGCCGTTTCTTCCTTTTTTCTACCCTATTTCAATGGTGGTGGCAACATGCTTTCGTCAATATGAGTTTCACCCATGATTTTTTTTCATGAACGAGGCAGACGGTTGGCTGTTTTTATCAACACAGTTACAAGCTTCGGCAAAATTTGAAGCTGTTAACAGGCCCCGTCTCAATGATAACCACAATTCATTGTTTGCTTGACCGTCGGTTTTTTCTAAGACTTTTGAAATTTCCAAACTTGAATAACTTAGTGAATCTAAAAATTCATCAGCTTTCTCTTTAGTATTTGAATCAGTAATATCACTGTTGTCTACAAAATGTTTAGCCTTATTTAAAATGCTGAGGCTTTCCAAGTCCTCACTAATTTCATTTGCTGGTTTATGCTTATCTTCAGGATTAAGTAGCAGGTCCAGAGCCTGTGCATTTTCTGCTATCTGAAAAAAAAAATCTAACATATATGGCATGTATGCTATGTAATCTGGTAAAGCCAATATGATGTGTAGTCCTTTCAATTTTGTTTAAAAGGAGTCAAATAAGGGATTTATTTAAAAAAATTTCCTGAAAGCATTTTTAAATGAGCGATGCAGGTTTTTTGTTGAACGAAATGTTTTATATGCTTTCATTGCTTCATTTCCCCAGCTCATGGTGACTGAGATGAAGCACAACAATCATAGCACAGTTCTCTTAATTGCTTGTGCAACTATAGGTGTGTTTTGTGTACAGTTAACCTCATCTTCTCAACTTTGTATTGCATTTTTGACAATGTGATAAATCCAAGTTTACTGGTTGCAGATCATTCAACTGATAATGGTGAATACAATTTTTGCATGAAAATGACATCAGTAAATCAAACAAAATCAATTTCATAATAATTAAATGTGTATATTTGAATTCTGCAAAGTACCAGTTTACACCTAATTAGCACCCATACCCCTATAAGCACCCCCTACCAAAATTCCTATTGAAATTGTAGGAACAAAGGCCCTTTTTAAAATAATGATTTCAAGCAAAGCTTCGTGTAATCATAATAGGTCATGTTGACTTTTCTGGTCAAATTCGAACACCTTTCAGCATATTTCAAAGCTAATTCACAATAAACTGAAACTTGAGCACAAAGAGTCATTTCTGTTTCTGTATTTACATCTTTTCACCCCTTTTCAGTTCCATTACTCTCGACTCTCGTTTCAAATAGGCGTCCTCCTTTTTCAATTTTTTATGCACCTAAATGAGGTTGAATATGGTACATGAAAAGGAACAAAAATGGGTTTTATTGGTGGTCATAAAAGACCATGTTTAATACATTATTTTAATAATTTTATCAAGACAAAACAAAAATGTACATGTCAAGAGTATAAATATTGTCTTCAGGTTTACAGAAATATTGTCGATATGTGTCCTAAATTCATACCTCTTGTAGATTAAGACCAAATTCTCTTATCTTATCATCAGTAACAGTATATCGTTGCTGTTCTGTGTGGCTTAATGGACTGGTTTGGAATAGTTGCATTTTTTGCTTTAACAACAGTAAGATGTCGAATTGGCACTGGAACATCATGATGTCTTGGCCTTTTCATCCACTGATTTTCCCCATCAGTGCAAGATTTGAGGTCAAATGCTTCAATGCTGCTGCTAGATGTCTACAAGCTCCATCAGCTCTGCAGGTAAACAAGTGAAAATATTAAAAGAAGTGTCGGTGAAGTAGAAATAAGCTTAAATAACAGATTAAAAGTAAAATTTCAATTAAACAGTAAAATAGTGAGAGATTATAAATGCAATCAATTGGTATTTGTTTTGTGTTTGGATTACCTGTCCTACAAAGTTTAAATACAAAATGTATATGCCAAAATGGCATAGATTCACAGCAAAAAAAATTACAAAATATGATATATAAGCTTTAATTCATTCAGCATTTGATAAATATTTAACAACATATAATATTATTTATGAAATAATATTTATAACAAATTAAACCATTATTTGCAAAAAGTAGCTGTAAACCACATATACTGGCATAACATATTTTTTTTCTTCAAAATTATTGCAAGTTGTCATAACCTGATTTTTTTAATATGAGAGATTAACAGCTACATGCAAGCATCTTCTGTGACAATAGTGATGGATTTAGGGCAGAGCAGTTTTAGATCTAAAGAGAGAGAGGGTTCAAATCTAAACCAATATTTGCTAAGGTACAACCCCACACACTTTCTAAATATTTTTATCAATACATATTTTCAGTAAGGATTATTTACCAATATAAATAAATAAATGCATAATATACTTTCCCACCAATACATTCACAATCCACTAATTACATAACCATCTTCTTTGTCAAGTGCGAACCACAAGTCATATGTATCCTTGCGTAAGTATATGTCTCTCTGTGTTGGTTTCACGCTGGCTTTAAAAGGCACACATCACTTCCCTCCGAGACTGTATTAAAAAGTAAACTCTCCACATGACCATCATAAAATAGTTTATAGTCCTCAATAGACTTGTATCCTTTCAGTTTTTTTCCGTCATACCCGGTCTTGTTGAAAATTAGGTAATTAAAAATGTCAATTAAACCAAACTCTGGAATGTAGGTGAAATCCGATGTATATCCATCAAGTTCTAATGGGTTGGAATCGGGAAGCCCAACTTTCTTCAGTTTTTCTTTAATGTCAACAAAGACAAGAGTCATTATTTATGGGGTGACATACATTTTTTATATGACATATGAGGTAAGATAGTTAAATTTGTATGTAAATTTTAATGTACAATGTATTTTTTTAAGACGCAGCCACTCCAACTGTGTTTACATGGACAAAACATGAATTAGCTTCTTGTGCAAAACGAAAGAGTAGAGCCGTTGAACGAGAAAACAAGAAAGCTAAATTTGATGAAAGTTGTCGCAAGAGTTTGGAGAAAACATTCCAGTCTGACCTAGATCACTGATGAAATAATTTACACCGCCGAAAGGATTGAGGATAGCCCGCCATCAACTATATATGCACCCGTCTATAAAAACGGAATGTCACAGACACCACTCAGACCTATGTTTTCTGTAGACAATTTTTTGAATGATGATACAGGAATGCAGGTTTAGAGTCGTATAGTAAATTTGTGTTTGTACTACGTACCCTTGGTCCAGCAGCATATTGTCTGTCTGAAATATATTTATAATATATTTATCTCCAAGTGGGAAACCAGCTTTTACTGACACTGATGAGATACACAAGAAATTTTGAGTTGGCTAGATTTTCTTCAGTATGTGAATCAATTGTTAAGAATATTGTACACCCTTGGATAATATTCATGTCTAAATAATGGCGGGAAGTAAATATCTGGCCGTCCAAAGATTTGGTGAAATATTTTTCGCCTTCTGATTTTAAAGCGAAATTTAACAAACAAGGGTTATAGTAGACGGCACAGAATGCCCGGTCAAAAAACCAAAAGCACCAAGAGAACAACAGGCTACCTTCTCATCTTATAAAAATAGAAACACTGTCAAAATTGTTGGTTCTACACCTAGGGGATTAGTTAGTTATGTGTCAAGCATATGGAGGCTGCACCAGTGATCGGCAAATTGTTGAACGTTGCAAGATTGTTAGATTCTGTGATCCGGGTGAGTGTG
This sequence comes from Gigantidas platifrons, assembly GCA_002080005.1. NCBI lineage: Eukaryota > Metazoa > Mollusca > Bivalvia > Mytilida > Modiolidae > Gigantidas > Gigantidas platifrons. The sequence continues at coordinate 642,241 of MJUT01050874.1, read as the reverse complement.
ATGGCAGATAAGGGATTTAACGTGCAAGATTTATTTACCAGAATGGATGTTACAATAAACATTCCAACATTCTTCAAGAAAAGAAATCGCATAAGTGGTAAAACCTTATTAAGAGATAGAAATATCTCTAATAAACGTGTACATATTGAACGTATTATCGGACTTGGCAAAACCTACAAAATTCTAACCAATCCCCTTAACAGTACTGAAACTAAGCTTTCATAACTAAGATCATATAACATTTTGCTGTTCAAATATTCCAGACTTTCAGTTGGTGATTTAGTCCTCTTGAAAAACCACAAAGAGTACCGAAAGACTTATCAAAGAAGCAGCACGACAAAGCAGATAGTCCATGTGAGATAATATAATTAGGTTCGCATTTTATCTACAAACGTCGAAAACGTTCAAATCGCAACGTACTAAAGGATTATCAAAATGCTACTAATCTCAGACTTTTCCAATCTCCAGAGAAACATAGGCAAAAGTATAATATCCCTCCAGCAGCACATGAAGACGATTCTGATTGTCAGTCAGAACCAGAGACCGAGGAGCAACCAGAAGTAGTTCCAGATGATACTGTTGATGATATTATCCTACAAAAAATGATGACACCCTTGCTAAATTCCAGTTCTTAAGGATAATCAGAGGTAGAAGAAAAATGGTCAACGCTACTTCTCAATTGAATGGCTTAATGGGTAATTGGTAACCAGACACAAACTTTGATGAAGACCTGATCGACGACTTCAACAGTGAGTAGACAAACCGTAGACTCTCAATCACTGACAATGCACCATGCTTGTTTTTATCGATTCTGTTGTTTTTGTATATAGGAAATATCGTGAATGACAAGCTAGGTCTGATCTATACTATCATCATGTTATGTCTAATTATAGTTGGGATCTTTCCAACAGAGCACCGGTGATACAATACAGACTAAATTACAGTCATATTCAGGGAAGACATCTCACTCTATATCGCAAAGGAATCATGGCTTCACACATTTCACATTGATTTCCCAGTCACAGTAGACTTTTCACAGGTGTCTTTATGTCCAAGAATGTCAACTCAATGGTCACTTTCATTAATCATTTACAGGCTTCCATGGAGACCGATTTACTTGACACTATTGTATCAATTCATACTCTTGTACCTCAAACTAAGTCATTTGAAGCATCACGTAGTGAACTATCATTCATTCCTTTTATTGGCAGTTTAGTCAAAGGTCTTTACGGTACATCTACCGTGAGATGTAAACTTGCTTGCTAGTTACATATATGCGCTAAACAGGAAAACGAGACTCGCGACACATGCTCTGCAACGACAAAGCTCAGCTTTAAGCTCATACATCACTTTAATAAATAACAGAACATCAAATCTCACGCAAAGTATTTTTGTATTGTCTTATTCTGCCTGATAATAAATATCACCTTGGCCCAGGCTTCCAAGTGATTAAATTACAATAAAGTAACATACAAAATATAATTTGATTTACAATTAATAATATTTTTAATTTCCCAATAAATTAGATTTTGTCCCATATTCTTTCTTATTCACACCAAAATATCAATAAAACCTGTAAAAATGTTATAAAAAAGAGAACGAACGATCGCGAAAGAAATCGTGCGTCGGTTATATTACCTTCTACAATGAATGGGATATATTTCAATATGTTGAAAGGATTATTTCTAATGTAATCAATAAGTTCAGAGATTGTTATTATAATCAATTAATTGTAATACAAGTTGCAATAACTTGTGTCCGATCCTATTGCTTAATATATCGCAATAAAATATTATTACATTAGTCAAGCTGGAATCAGGTGATATAAATTACGTAACACTTATAGTGACACTATAATATATATTATTGATATATCATTTATTTTTTTACTAAATTGTTATCAATTTGGCATTTTTTGCGCGGAGATATTACAGATGTTGAGTACCTCATCAGCATTAAAGTAGGGTTAATGTGTATCTAGTGGAAGGTCGCAGTACCCAACTCAACATGCTACACTATACCTACTAAACTGGGATTCGTCACACTGTTAAAATAATGTATATTATATACCAAATATAAGATTTCATTAATAAGACAATTTGGTCTATACCACACCTATTTCAAATTATAACTGTTCAAACCAGCCTTAAATAATTCACTTCTCTCTTATACAAATTTTCCCACTTCTTTAACTCACAACACAAAAGTTAAGTAAAAGTAGAATCAATTAAATTCTATAATATTTTTTTTATGGGCGCAATTTCACATCGAGAAAATCGCCGTCAAAATATATAAAAGTTAAAGTGCCACAAGAAGATGAAGATGAATGGGTAAAGATTGATGTCTTCACAGGTTAGTTCCTAATCCTGTATTCAACATTCTAGGGAAAGTATGGAGTGCCAAGAACATCTGAAGAGGCACAAAGATGGAAATCTTTAATTCAACTGTAAAATCTGTGCTTTTATTTGGGTCAGAAACATGGAGAACAACAAAGGTCATGTTGTCAAAAATCCAAAGATTCATCAACTACTGCCTACGAAAAATCATGAACATCCGATTGGTTCGACAAAGTCAGAAATGAGGATCTTTGGCAAAGAGGAAACCAGGACCCCATAAACACACAAATTAAAAGAGGAAATGGGAATGGATTGGCCACTCACTGAGGAAACCATCAAACAGGCACTCGAATGGAACACACAAGGCAAAATAAGCAGAGGACGACATAGAAACACCTGGCGTAGAGACAGAGTCAGAATTGAAAGAGCAGGGACACAACTGGAACTCGGCAGAAAAACTAATTCCAAGTCGAGTTAGATGGAGGTAGTTCGTCAATGGCCTATGCTCCCTAGGGGTTAAGTAAGTAAGAAACTTATCAATTCAAAGACAATACTAATGAAATTAATTTACTAACTTCTTGTTTTCAGTCGTCACTAACTTCACTTCAACAATTCATGTTTAATGTTTCTCAAATTCACCATGTATGACTAACCAGTGCAGCAGGTTGAGAAGCTCTCATGATAATGTGCAAGCAACAGTCCGGATTTGGCCTCTGGTGGAAGTGTTACTGGCAGCAATGTAACTACAAGTAATCCTACAGTGCAAAGTGCACCATTGATTTTGCCAGGTAATACTGCAGTATTGGTGCCACCACATTTGATGTCAGTAAAAAACATTAATGGCAGAAGATCTGTAGTTAAATGGTGGAAAGCTTTCATTACATACAATATGCTATGATTTGCACATTCTCCCCCAAATTATTTGGAAGGTGATGCCAAACAATGGTTTCAGAGTTAGTAATACCCTGAAAACATCTGTGTCAAGAATTAAGGATGTCCTGTTTACTAGATATTGCCCTTCAAAATTAAGCGTGGAGCTAATTGACATCAATCAACTGTGCAACATCACTATCACAGAGGAGATTTCTTGTAAATCAATGACATGATATTGACATCAAACAATGACATTCTTCCGTCTGTGTCTAACAGTTCGGTTAGTAACCGAAACAGTGGATAAATATATCCACAGGGGTTTGAAGCAATGTGCAGATACAGACGTGTCATACATCTTCAAGATGACAAAGGCGATGAAAGGTCTAAAACCTGCCTTGGGCAATATTGTAATTCCTCAGGATCAAACACATTATTATGGAGGACCTACTAGTACGTGTTAACAGGGCAGAATTATCCTTGTTTGTTACGAAGACTCCTCAAGCTATTTTTGGTGTTTAACGTCACTTTCAGCTATATCATAGCGACATGATTTAAGGAAGTAACCATGAATAGAATCATGAATTACTGATTAATATGTTGAAGAAAAGTAGTTGAACTGAAGAACCGTTGCCAAATATAAAAATAAAAAAATGACAATGGTTATAACCTATTATTGGCAAACCACATTACAGATGTATGTATTCACCTCGTTCCAAACACTGGTTATGTTTACCTTAAATCAAACTACATACCAGAAACCAGTATCATTTCTGTCTAGAATATTTTATTTGACTTGTGTTTAACACCACTTTCAGCATTTTGTCAGCTATATCATGGCGACCAGTTTTAGTGGTGGAAGAAGCCGGAGAGAACCACCGACCATGGGCAAGCAACTGGTAAAGTTTATCACTTGCGGCTGCGAGTCGAGTGCACCCTTTTTGTAATTTACAAAGCCAGGCGCGAACCCATGCCGTATTGGTGATAGGCTTGTATGAGTTGCTAGGTAACCCAACTACCTAACTCATTGAGCCATCCGGGTCCTTTTTGTGTAGAAGAAAACCAACGTTTAATAACTGAATCACCGTAGTATGTTCAGATTCAAGGACAATAGTTAAACACCACGAACTACAATGCATACTGGGTAAAGCTGTATATTTGCAATGATTTTTGGATAATTTGATTGTTCATTCCGAATTTTTGCAATTTTTCACTAATGAAATGCGTAAATTCATAAACCTGCAACAAAACATTTTACTGAAGCTATTCAAACCCCCCATCCATGCAAATGTAAAAAGGGAATTTGTGTATTTGTTTTAAAACAAATCATTTTAACCCATCTTCCATATATCAATTTTTAATGCCTTCCAAGCCCTCCATACGTTTTTTTTCTGGAATATGACTTAGAGAACTGAAACATGCAGGACTATAATTGTCTTTGTCAGTTACAATACCCAACACAAAATATTTAACAAGGTATATCTCTATTCTTGTAGTTGGTAGGGGACAGTGTACTGGTGACATTAAAGCACTGGGTTATGGTTCCGGTCTTTAACGCCACTTTCAACAATATTTTAGTTATATCGTGGGAGTTAGTCTAATATTGGTGGAGGAAAACCACCGATCTGTCGCAGGTCATCGACAAACTTTATCACATAATGTTTTATTGAGTACACCCGCCTGAGTGGGATTCGAACTTACAACGTTAGTCTTGAAATACACCGATTGCAAATCCAACTACCATGGTTACCTTTAAAACACAGGAGAAAGGCAAGCTGATGCTTGAAAATCACAAAGTATTAGAATGTTCAATAAAGATTATATCTACTTGACAGGAATTGTGGGGGCTGCCACGAAACAGAAAGTAAGTTGCATGTATGATATGCAAGTTTAATTCATTCTTTCAGTGTGCAATAAATCACTATTAATGTAAATGTGCTTTAAATTCTTTTTTAAAATAAAATCTATATTTATTGTACCATTTTTTGGAGAAAAACATGTGTTTTAAACAAAATCACTATTGAGATTGCCTATACAAACATGACAAATGTCTAGAGAGGCCTACACTGTTGTAAAATTGGTCAGCCTCGTCCACTGCCCAAGTTTAATATTTTTTTTAAATTGTAGGACAGAGTTGCAGAAAAATAATCGGTTATTTAACCTTCAATCATGTCAACCCATTGGGACTTAAATGTTTTTCATTATTTACCATTATAATGCAAGAGCTATTCCAGTAAAACAGCAATGTTTGCTTTCATAATTAGAATTTGCTAGAACTGATAGTGTAGCATAATATCAAGAGACTTAATACTATTATAGCTCTCATATAACTTCAAGATCAGAATTGAAAAGAAGAGTAGAGATCCACTGAACAGTCAGTGTTAGTGTTCTGCAGGAATGGGATCCACACAGTACTTACAAGCACATTGCTGCAGTATGTCAGATTATGAAAGAGTTTACAGTCTGTGACACTTTTGGAGTGGCTAAAACAGCAACCGATAATCTGATGTTTAATAAACCTTAGACAGTCTATAGCGGTAAATCCTTTCCACCTTTCTTATGAATTATGCATGTGTGTCTGTTTACTGCTACCCTAGAACATAATACCGACATTTTAATATAGCTATTTAGCATTAAGCAACATTAAGTCCAGATTCCTTCTCTATTAATATACAAGGTGAAATGTTTTTTTGAGTATTGTACTCAATTAAACAAACACAGGCTAATTAATAATTAAAAAACACAAGCCTGTTCTGTATAAAATGTTTAGGTCCTTCTTGTTCAAGCAGTTCAAAACTGAATAACCCAATACAACAATGGATTTCTTCAGTAAGCTAGCACCAATCATCTTCAGGAGCGATCCGGTTGCAGTACCAGATTATCTCGTTGAACGCAAGTTGTTACCAGATAGCTACATGTATGAATGCATCCACTGTAAGAAGCACATGGTACTACGCAAAAGACCTAAAAAGGACACAACTAAGGCTATGGGTGGCAATGCATCTACGGTCAATGCCCAAAAAGATTGACAAAGAAAACCACCAGAGCTGGCACATTCTTCGAGAAATCTCGACTACCACTCGCCAAGCTACTTTACCTTACGTACCTTACGTATTTATGTGCGAACTTACCGCCATTTTGTTTACCTTTAAACTGGATACAGGACTTCAAACCACTTAATACTGTAATTTTTGTTGATTTGCTTTCAGCTTTACAGGCAATCAAATGCTCTATATATAAAGTTAAAAATTATATTATTTATGATGTATATAATATTATTTCTTCTCTCAATAATATTGGTATTAATGTCGTTTTGGAATGGATACCCAGTCATGTTGGTATACTGGAAAATGAATTAGCTGACAAAGAAGCTAAAAATGCTTTAAGTCTACATAATATAGTTGTTTATAATCCTCTCTACAAAGAGGATGTTAGGTTATTAAGTAAATCTTTTCTAACAAATATGTGGCAAAAGAAATGGGATGACAACACACAAGCAAGACACCTATACGGTATTAATAAAACTGTAAACTTTATTATTTCAGCACCAAAAATGACTAGACATAAGGAAATATTATTTTACAGATTACGCACAGGATACATCAAACTAAACAGCTATCTAAATAAAATAGGATTTATTAAGTCAAATCTATGTGATACATGTAACCAGGAAGAAACAGTAAAACACTACATCCAACAATGTTACAAATATAACATATACAGACAAAACTTGATAGAACAACTTTTAAAACTAGGTGTCAATGATCTGAGTTTAACTACAATAGTATCAGGCAAAAATTTTCAACCTGTTATTGAATTTGCAAATTATACTAACAGATTTTAATTATATTTTTCAGTTGAGAGCTGAACAGATTGTCCTCTACATCAGCGAAACTATGACTACTGACCCCCATTAATTATTTTTCTATTTTTATTTTATTTTTTTCACCGCATCGTTTTGATAGGTGTCAGTAGTTTATTTTAAATATAAATGTTTGATATATATAAAATATCATTTAAAATTTTTCACATTTATAAGGGCTAAGCTATTCAAACCTTAAATAACTTTACTTTTTTTAACTTTTAAATTTATAAATAAATCTAAAGTAAAATAGTTATAGAAATAGTGAGATTAATATAGTTAACAATTAGCATAGAGCAAGTACAGATTTCTTTATAACTCTCTTCTTCTTCTCTCTCTTTCTCATATAAGTTCATTTGTATATACGATGGGTACGAATTGTGCCCCCCTTCTAGCCGATTTATTTTTATACTCATATGAGTCGGAGTTTCTTCAAAAACTTGTTAAAGATAAGAAGATTCATGAAGTTAGAGCCTTTAATTTCAGATACAGGTATATTGATGACGTTTTATATATCAATAATTCTAGATTTGCAGAATTTCTTCCATTGATATATCCTCCAGAGCTGGAAATTAAAGAGACCACAGATACAGCTTCATCAGCATCATTTTTGGACTTATACCTCGAATTTGACGACAGTGGTCAACTCGGTACTAAAATTTATGATAAACGAGACGACTTCAATTTTAAAATCATAAATTTTCCTAATATGTGCAGCAATATACCAGCTTCTCCTGCATATGGTGTTTACATCTCGCCATTGATTCGTTATGTAAGAGCCAGTAGCAATTATTCTGATTTCTTGAAGCGTCATCTGTGTCTGAAAAACAGGCTACTGGACCAGGGCTATAAAAAGATTCGCCTTATTCGATCTCTTAAAAAGTTTATATTCCGATATCAAGATCTTGTAGAAGTATATTCTGTCTCTGCAGATACAATAGTAAAAGATACATTTTCACTGTGAAAATGTATAAAGATAAGGATTTGGTATACGGGGTGTACAATGTCAAAAATATTTTTTGTGAATGTGTGACGTAAAAAATGCTGTTGACATTTACGATCGTAATTGAAATACTTCAAAGGACTCGTAGTTGATGGTGATGGTTCACGAGATATGTTAGATACTGAATTAAGTACTGTTTGACTACTATTTTACCTATTTTTTCCAGTATTGTTATAAATGCTGTTTTAGTGACAACCGGAATCTTTGAACCGTAATGAAAGCGCGAGGTTGGCGCCGTAAAATCTGATTCAATCCACCATTTCTTTAGAAAAGCCTGTACCAAGTCAGGGCCATTGCGGTTTTCCAGTTTCCCGGTTGTTGACTGATTTTGTCTGTTTATTGATTTATGAGTTTTGAATTTCCCTCTGGAAGATTGCTCTGTGTTCGGTAAGTTTGTTATTACCCTTATATACTTCAATAACGGTTCTACAAATCTCAATCATATTTACACAATCACCTTAATAATTAATTTCCTTTAATTTTTGAAACAAGAAATACGCTCCTAAGCTTAGTAAAGGTACCACCGTATTCCAAATGAATTTTCAGGAGAAAAATTTCTTCAGCGAAAACTGGTGTAATATTACTTTAAAGTCAGCATGTGAAGTGAGCTTTTGATTTCCCTAATTGTACATATAACAGAGAAATATGAAATAAATAACAGTTAAAACAACAAAAAACAAAGGTTGTGTCCAGAATTAGTACATAGATCTAATAATAAAATCATTGGCCTTTTCACCTCCTACAAGGTAAGCATAGCATAGCATTGTATTTGTTTTTTTTAAATTATTTGCTTAGATGAATATATATTTGCTTATTTACGTTGTGCACACTAAATTTGATATCTACATTTTCATTACAATCATCTTTGCGATCGCAAAAAGGATTTACAACTATCTGTGCAACCAGTGCCTATCACCACTAAACTTGTGTGTTAGAATCCCGCTCATGGCGAGGTGTACTCGATACACCATTATGTGATCAAGTTTGTCAGTGACTTGCGACATGTCACTAGTTTTCTCCTGGTACTCCGGTTTTCTCCAGCAATAAAACTGACCGCCACGATATAGCTGAAATATTGTTGACAGTGGCGTTAAACACCATAAACCAACCAATAAATTCGTAGACATCAAAGTTAGTGCTCACGACGTGAATTTGGAATTACATTTTGTACCTTGACCAGGTACACTCAAAGTCACAAGATTAATAAATCAAGTAATTTAGAAAAGGAATTTCGCGGCAAGAAAACAAAAGGCCTAAATAGGATGGTCAAATAAACGTTAGAGAAAATCGAAGGGGCAATCAAGAATGGAAAATCCAGAGACACTGGCAAATAAACGTTAGAGAAAATCAAAGGGGCAATCAAGAATAGACAATCCAGAGACACTGGCAACACCGGGTACACAGGACGAAGATAAACAAAACAGCAGAACACAGAAAACTAAAAAGATTAGCAATACTGACGGACCACAATTGTTCGCGAAGGGTAAGCAGTTCCTGCCTCCGATAAGACAGGGTAAGGTCACATATGTCTGAAGTAGAAAGTATCTAAGTACATGAATACTTTTGTTTTCAGCACGTGTACACAAACTTTCTTTTATGTATATAAAAAATTATCAATCATTAAAGTGCAGCAGACGTAAATTATATTTCTTTTTGTTTGTCAATATCAGTCTATTGGTTTTTATTCTTTCGTGAAGATTGTTTGGAGGTATATTTATTAAATATGATATCTAAGAAGCTACGTCACGTGATATAATAATCCAATGAATGTTATTCTATTTTTATGTACAGGCACCCTTTTTTGAAAGATGGATCCCAAAATCAAACAATTGATGGAATATAATGATTACGCGGTAAACTTTGACCCTAAGGTATATGTAAAAACATTCTACCGCAAGATTGAGAGGCATATGTTTATTCCGTCTACACTCCATGCTCAGCACAAGATATATTCAACAGGTAAATAATTATTCTTTTTTCATGCATATTGCAAACATCAAATATCATTCATTACACTACACATTAGAGCTCGAGTTTTAAAACACAGGGACTTGTCTCGATCACAGTATCTCTTACTATCGATCAACGTATCTTTATTACCGATCAACGTATCTTTATCATCGATCAACGTATCTTTACTATCGATCAACGTATCTCTACTATCGATCAACGTATCTTTACTGTCGATCAACGTATCTTTTAATATCCACACTATCTCGATCAACGTATCTCTACTATCGATCAACGTATCTTTACTATCCACAATATACATTAGTATGGAAAGTAAAGATATGTTGATCGAGACGAGTGCTTCTGCTTTATAAATGTTTTTATAAAAGTTACCGTCGTATGTTTATAGTAGGATTTAAACACGTGCTTTGCTGTACGCTGTCTGGCGAGCTGATCCTATAAACAGGTGTTGAGTTTTATTTTATAAATTATTTATGTTCGTCTGAGTTCACGAAATAGAACATAATATGAAAATTTAACTATCGAGAGTGGAGATTTATTATCAAGAAGGACTAGATGTGAATTTAATTACTATATTTAACATCTGTTGATAAATGTCAAATAATTAATTAAGGTTGAAGTCTATGTAGAATCCCGAGAATTTTGCTTGGCCCTCCAAAGATTTTTTTCATATCACAAATGTTAATCATTGATTGGTCAATTACATAATTTGACGTCTTGCCGGAAAACAGAATATTTTCATACGGAATATTTTTATTAGTTCATGAAATATATTTCCCCATTATTTCTATTTAGGGACTGTTAAAGGGAAGCGTCTTTTGGATATTGGATGTGGACCTACCATTCATAATGTCATGCCAGCAGCAAAATGGTTCGATGAAATTATCTTGTCTGATTTTACACCAGCCAATCTGGAAATGCAAAAAAAAGTGGCTAAATAAAGACAAAAATGCCGCAGACTGGACACATTTGTTCAAATACTACAGTAAACTTGATGGGAATGAGTATGTAGATCACAATTATTTATTTATTTATTTATCTATTTACTTTTAAATTTGATGCCATATAATTTTATGTGAAGTGACTTCCGGCAGGTCGGTGGTTTTCTCCGGGTCCTTCACCAATAAAACTGACCGCCACGATATAACTGAAATATTTCTGAAAATGGCGTTAAACACCATCAAACAAACAAACAAAGTAACCGGTATGTTAATGTTTTACTAATTTCAGAGATGACTGGCCGAAATTAGGGAATGTAGTTAGAAATAAGATAAAGCAAATAGTACCATGTGATGTTACTTTAGCCAATCCCCTCCATCCTCTCAAAATTGATATGGTAGACACCATTTCTACTAGCCTGTGTATCGAGGCAGCTAGTCCAGATGTGCCATCTTATGCAAAAGCAGTGAAAAATGTTGTTTCATTACTTAAATCAGGAGGTAAGCTAGTGCTTATGGGAATTTTCAAAAATCCAGTGGAGAGAAAGGTTATTGATATAACGACATTACGTATGAGGGAAAAATAAAACAAACTCTATATAAAATCATAAAGCTTTTTTGTACAAATAAAAACAAATGTGTAAAAGTTAAAATCATACAATATTAGAAATTTGTTAAATAGACTTTAGATTTGAATTAAACTAAAAATTTGTAAATGCTTTAACTAAGAAAACATGTGATGAAAACAATTGTTATTATTTTGATCAGATATTGTTTTTTTATTTGCAATCATTTTCATATACCATTATAGTCATTGAAAAACCCATACATAGATATTTAAAGATCAAAGAAATAAGTTGAATGATCGATAATTGACACCTGTCAAAAACCACTAATTAGTTTGTATATCAATCAATTCTTTTCTTTTGACAAGTGAATTTATGGTTTAAAGGTAATTAAATAACATTGAGATTAAGTTAACAATATAATTAAAAAATATAATGGTAAAATAAATTTCTTACAACATCTCTGTTATTTCTTTTTAGAGACAACACAGAGATGTATACTTAGAATATAAAAAGCCTGACCCAGAAGAACAATCAACCTTGGCAAATTTTGTAAAACCAACTGGTAGTCAGAAATATCAATTAAATGACCCAAAGCAAAAAGAAGCTACAGATTTACTTATCAATTATATTGCTGGTGAATTACTCCCATTTTCAACAGTCGAAAGTCAAAACTTTAAGAACTTTATAGAAAAGCTTAACCCAAAATTTCAAATTCCGAGCCGGAAACATCTCTCATCTAAACTGATACAGACTAAGGCCAAGGATGTACGTCAAAAATTGTATGATAAACTTCAGAAAGCTGATCACATTTGTTTGACTGTTGACATTTGGTCTAATAGAGCAATGAAAGGATTTCTGGGCATAACTGCTCACTACATTTTAAATTGGGAAATGAATTCTGCTATGCTTGCATGTAAGAGATTGAAAGGTAGACATACCGCCGAAAACATTCTTCATGAGTATGAAGATTGTATTACTTCATACGATATCAATGACAAAATATTTTGTGTTATAAGTGATAATGCATCAAACATGGTAAATGCCTTCAGTTTCCCAGTACCGCGGTATACTGATTCTGATGAACTATTTTGGCTAAATAATGATACTATAGAGGATTATTGTGATCCAGAAGAGTCGGAGCCAGAAAACCCCTTTCCATAACATAAACGTTGCTATGCACACAGTTTGCAACTGGTAATAAAGGATGCTTTTGAGGAATGTGGACAAACTATTCAAAAAGTCATTGCCAAAGTTTCTAAAGTAGTCTCTCATGTCAGAAAATCAGTTTTTGCCTCGGCAGTTCTCGAGGATGAACACAGACTGCAAGCATGTAATGCTACTAGGTGGAATAGCCAAATGCACATGATCCGTTCAATTTTGAACATTCCGGATGAAAAATTTGAAAAACTTGAATGTGCAAGCATTACTGCATATGACAAAAAGGTGTTATATGAAATTTGTAAAATTCTCAAACCCTTTGAGGATGCTACACTTCTTGCTCAAAGAGAGAAAAATGTCAGTGGTAGTATGGTGAGCCCATTTACTTTAGGCTTGAAAAAACATTTGCAAGCTGTTAAGTGTGATTACAGCACTCAATTTGTGTCTGCTCTGTTGGCATCACTTTCAAAAAGGCTATGTACATATGAGGAGGAGGATGTATACACAACGTCATCAATTCTTGACACTAGATTTAAACTATTATGGAGCAAGCCAGAAGATGTTGATGATCTTACGACAGATTTGAAAAAGAGGTTTTCTTTTACTGAATCTGTCAAATCAGAGGATGATGAAGCTGACAGCATTTCCCCCTCCTGCTAAAAAGGTAAAAACTGATGACTTTTTTCATTTTCTTCCCAGAGGTACTCCTAAGCGAAAACGTCACATGTCAGGATCTACTCAGTGTATTGACACTTACATTGGAGGAGAGTGTGACACATTTGATGCCAATCCTCTTGTATTGGAAAGAAAATGAAAATAAATTTCAGTGTAAAATTTTGTATATATGTTTCTTTTGATAATAAAATTTATAAAATGTAATGTGTAATATAATGCATTACTTTGGTAAAGTAATTGTAATGTAATGCATTACTTTCCAAAATACATGTAATTATAATATAATGCTGGTTTTGTCAAAGTAATTGTAATGTAATGGATTACATTGTAATGTAATTCGCCCCATGCCTGATGCATACCGTCGGCCACAAAGTATTTAAATGTCTAACAATGGAAAAACAAGACGTTCTCAATGCGATCGAAGGAGCAGGATTAAAAGTGTTAGAAGTATATGACGATGACAGTTTCTGTGATAACCCATCTGTACCATACAAGGGAACTGCAGTGTTTCATGCTGAGAAAAATGCATAAAACTACAATCAAAATATCACCACTGCGGATGTTAAGAAACGTCATGTTTTTAATACATGTTTTTTTTTAATGATTATTTTTATATCTTGGCAGACTACATACTGACAATTTAGATCCATTATTAAAAGAGGTTTTAGAACTTTCAAAATCTCTTGATTCACAAGGTGTTTATTCTTGGTACACATATGTAAAAACATTGAACCAGACAGCGTTCAAATAAATAAAGTTGCCAGTTGCAAGAATCTAAAGGATGTTAAGCATTTAAAATTAGATATTAAAAATGAAATAACCGAAATGTATAAAAATTTATATAAAAGTAAAATAGACAAAATTGATGAGAGCAGCAAGCTTTTCCTTTATAAAAATTTAGAACCTTCATTAGAAAGAAAATTCTATTTATCGTTTAATGATTTTTCAATCTGGAATATTTTTACAAAATTTCGTATCAGTGACCACAGTCTTGAAATAGGGAAGGGTCGCTATGATAGAACTCCATGTGAAGAAAGACTATGCAAAAAGTGTGGAGTCATTGAAGATGAAGCTCATTTTATTTTAAGATGTAAAGTAAATCAGAATCTGAGAGAATCTCTGTTTAATAATATTGAATTAGATAATGAAATTTTCTTAAACTTTTCTGATGAACAAAAGTTAGTATATTTACTCAATCCTGCTTCCGTGCGACATGTTAGAGTTATTGGCTTCTATTTGAAAAGGTCAGAAGTCTTATTGCGACATAAATAACTCATTATGTTTGTCCTTTTTTTTTCATACACATAATTGTTTGTTTGTTTGTATTTGTCACAGACATGTTTATATATGTTTAATGACAATAAAGTTATTATTATATTATATATTATTATTTGGAAATAATATATTTACATGTACATGTATATTAAGGAATAGAAATGCATATACTATTTGTCATTATAAAAAAAACATTTAAAAACGAGTCCCTGTATAATGAGAAACGAAACAGAAACGAAACACAGCGAAACGAATCGAAGCACAACGAAACGAAACGAAATGAAACAAAATATGTAAACTGAGAAACGAAACGAAGCAGAATATGAAAACTGAGAAACGAAACGAAACTTAACGAGATCATTCAATGAATTCTAAAATTAAACAAGAAATGTGTGCATCACAAAATACGCCCGTCTATATAAATTATCAAACGGTATAATGGTAATGACCCCAAAATAAATAGGGTTCTTACCCTTCCACAAGGGAATCATGTGGCCACGTTTGGTAAAGATCCAATATACAGAACTAACTACCATTTGGTAACATACCCTTGATGTGTGCAACACAAATTGATTCTGATTTTGCAGGTATATTTATATCCTGACTACAAATAACTTCTCTTTTGGGATGAATTGATAAGGTCCCTTTTCCAAAATCAACGTTTACATTGTTTCTCTTAAGAAAATCAAGACCAACAATAAAAATCTGTCAAAAGGTTTTGTACAAGGTAAAATTTGATATCAACAGAATAATCAGCTACATCAGCCGTGACATTAATCATGCCTTCAATATTTACCCTTTTTCCACCTGTAGTGGTTATATACTCTTTATCTGAATCTATTATATCTTGTTTATCAAATTGTTTGTATTTGTTAAAGACATTATAATTAGCTACACATATATCAGAACCACTGTCAAGGAGTGCATAAACCTTTGTATCAAAAATAGTAACGGGTATATAATTACTCAAAAAATTGATTGTCTTTAATACCGTATTCATAGGAAATATTAAAATCCTGATTTACATTTGAACATTTATATGTTGTATTGTTTTTGTCACATTCGTCAAGGTTTTTGTCCTTCTTTCTCAACGACTTGACATCACCTTGTCCGATGTCAAGTCTTGCTATTTTAATTCATCTTTGATTTCAGCGCGAAGTTTTCTGCAGTCCCTGGTCCTATGATTTCTAAGTCCGCAAAAATCGCAGTTCGGAGAACTTCTTGGTTGGTTGAGATTCGTAATATTCGGTGTCTTCTTTTTTAGCTGCCAACAGTCTTTTGCCGTATGATTAGGTTTCTCACAAAACTGGCATATCACACGCGGCGAGTTTGACTGTCCTGCAGCACATATTTCGGGTTGGTTTGTATTTGGTGCGTTCATTATACTGACGATATTTGTTAAAATGTCGATAGTCTTCTGTTGACGGTCCACAATGGCTTTAATATCATCGGACACTGATATTGATTGACCGAAATTTAATGCCTCCTGGCAGACTCGAGCATATTGACTTGCTTCCTGGAACGTTTTCGGGTCCCTCTGCACAACATTCATTCTCATGTATGGGGGTAATCCTCTTACAAAAGCTGCCATTGTTTCTTTGTCACTTTTTCCGAGACGTAAAGACAATGTTTGTATATCCGAAATATATGTTTCTAAATTAATTTTCGCCTTGTTTCATTTTTTTATTCCATAAGGATTGTTCAATTATCCAGTGTGGTTGTTTTGACTGGAAGTAGTCTACAAAGGAATCGAAAATATCATCTCTCGTTGTGATGGTAAGACTGTCAAACCAGGACAATTCATTGTCTGGCATTAAAAGACGGAATGAGTGTTTTATTGTCTCTAAGTCATCTATTTTGTTTACAGTAATCCAACTTTTGAATTTTGAAAGCCAGGTTGATGGTGATTCGGTTAAAGAAGATTCGAATTTTTCCGGTCTAAAGTTTTGTTGTGTCACCTTTGTAACATTAATTTTCCTCTGTGGTTCCTTGTCTGATTTTAAATTTGTAACTAAATCCTTCAAAACCGATGTAAGGTTGGAAATGTCCTCTCCGGTCTCACTTGGAGATGGATCTTCCTCAATATCGTCACCGGAGTCACCATTGTTCGACATGTTAGATTTCGATTTCGATCGTGTATTATAATAATACATTTAAAGTTTCAAAAATCAGTAATCCCGGCTGTCTCCACCAGATATTGCGTTTGTTTTGGGGTGCAACATAATAGCATTAAAATCCATATAACTATTGGGCAAAGCCCAAAGACGAATAACCCATGTTTGCAGACTACATTTGTACATGTTTATTGTTCAAATTCTAATCTATGAATCAATAATGATACAGAAAGCATGCACATTGACAAAGTTCTCAAACTATAAAACATACCACATGTTGGCGGGAAAATGTTTAGAAAATGGCATAGTTGGGTTAGCCCAGCGAGGTAGGTCCGTTATCTAAATACCAAATGCTTATCTATCATCAGCTTTAATTATACTGTGTATATTATCACTTTAGCCAGAATATGCTGACATTAAACTTTTACTAAATTTATTGACATTTCTCATCGTAACACTAAATATTGCCACGACCCAGTAGGTAACTTCGTTGGTTCAAGCGGTTCTGGGTGTGAACATTGTCCTGTTATTTGACAAGCATGACATGATTTTACATAATTTTCCACATCTTTGTCCATGTTAGACCACCAAACCTTACTTCTAAGCATCTGTTTAGTACCTACTATGCCCAAATGTCCTTCATGTGCCAACTGCAAACATTTGGCTTGTAATGCCTTCGGTATGATTATTCTGGTTCCACGCAATACTAAAAATCCTATTGTACACAGTTCATTCTTTATTGGATAATACATGCTCTTTACAGATTTATTCCATTTAGCGTGACTTAAACAATTCCTTTCTTCTGAAGAGTTTGTAAGATTTTGTGCACAGGAAAGAACACCGAAAGCGCTAACGACACGTGAGATAGAAAACGAATCAAAAGTTGACACAGTACTATATCACGTGTCGTTAGCGATTTCGGTGTTCTTTCCTGTGCACAAAATCTCACAAACTCTTCAGCTACATTCCTTTCTTTGAATTCAGTTTTATTTGTTGCTACAAGACGTGACAGAGCATCCGCAATGTTTTGTTTTCCAGGTAAGTATTTAATTTGATAATTGTATGGCATGAGTTTCAGCATCCAGCGTTGAATTCTGGCATTTTGAGTAGTTTTCATATTGTACAAACATTCTAAAGGTTTGTGGTCAGTAACAAGTTCAAAATATATTCCATACAAGTAAAGATGATACTTTTCAAATGCCCACATCACGGCTAACGCTTCTTTTTCAGTTGTCGAATACTTCTTTTCAGTTTCAGAGAGTGCCCTACTAGCATAGCTAATAACTCTGGTATGTCCTTTGTTATCTTGAACTAAAACGGCACCAACTCCTACATTACTTGCGTCTGTTATTAACTGTCTGCGTCTAGTTTATAATGTCCGAGAGTCTCTCCTTCACTAAGTGAGTGTTTCAGTTTTTGAACACTTTCTTGCTGTTCTTTACCCCATCGGAAGGGCTCACCTTTCCTTGTCAATTTTCTAAGTGGTTCTGATATAGTTGCAAGATCAGGTATATACCTTGCACTAAAGTTAACCAAGCCTAAAAAACTCTTCACTTCTGATCCATTTGTTGGCTCTGTGGCATTTAACATGTCTTTTACTCTTTCTTTTGTATGTCCTATCCCGTTCTTGGATGAAATGTGACCCATAAAAGTTATTTTGTCCATTCCGAATTCGCACTTGTCACTGTTTAAAAGTCAACTTTTCTGACCTATTCTGTCTAACATTAGTTTAAGTCTTTGGTTATGTTCTTTTCTTGTGCGACCAAAAACAACAATGTCATCTGATATGTTCTGGACACCTTCGATATCATGAAATACTTGAGATATTACTTGTTGATACTTCTCGGGTGCGGAACTTATCCCAAACATCAAACGCTTATATCTGTACAGTCCCCTGTGTGTGACAAAAGTTGTTATCTCACGCGAACCTTCTTCAAGCTCTAACTGATGAAATCCGTATCGCAGGTCCATCTTGCTAAACCATTCTCCGCCATTCATTTTGTACAATATTTCGTCCACAGTTGGTATCAGATGTCGTTCACGGATTATCGTCTTGTTCGCTTGCCTCATGTCCACACATAACCTTATATCTCCATTAGGTTTTGGCACTACAATAACTGGACTGACCCACGGTGTTTGGTCATTCACTCTGTCAATTATATCTTGTGATTCTAGTTCATCAAGTTTTTTCTCCACCTTTTCTCTCAATGTGAACGGAATCCTGTACATTCTTTGCGCAACTGGCTCGACTTTTGAATTGATGTGCAACTTCAATTTGAAATCTTTCAATTTGCCTACTCCTTTGAAACAATCACTATATTTTCCTCGAATATCCTCATTTATTGAATATATTCCCAATTTCAAAACACCTAACTGTATAGCTGCTGTTTTACCTAACAACGATACACTATTTCCTGTTACAACATAAAATTCGGCTTGTACACTTTCAGATTGACTTTTCACATGTAAATTTTCCTAACACCTCTAGGGGTGTGTCACTCCCATAAGAATATAATTTCTTATCTGATTTTTCAGATTTGCACTTAATTTTCTGAATTTTCAATTTTTCCCATAATTCACTTGAAATTATATTGACTGATGCACCGCTATCAATTATACATTTCATATTTATACCACCGGCATTAATTTCAATTTCATAATTTTTATCACTTTGATTTTTCACAATGAATGCATACTCATCCTCATCATCTGATTCAACATATTTGACACTACCTTTTGCACTTTTATTAACATATTTATCATATCTTCTTTGACCTTGTTGACCAACTTGCTTCGTTTTACACACGATTCCAAAATGACCAGTTTTTCCGCATTTATTGCACGATTTACGTTGTGCCGGGCATGATGGATCTGTGCCGAAATGGCCTTCTCTCCCACAACGATAACATTTTAATCCTGGGTTTGTTTTCATTTTGTTCTGTCCATTTTGTGAATTTTGTTTTCTATGAAAATTTACCCTATTGACACTTGATTGA
This sequence comes from Gigantidas platifrons, assembly GCA_002080005.1. NCBI lineage: Eukaryota > Metazoa > Mollusca > Bivalvia > Mytilida > Modiolidae > Gigantidas > Gigantidas platifrons. Next base: position 622,474 of record MJUT01050874.1, on the reverse strand, counting down.
CTACTTGTGGCATTGTTACTATGACCGTATGCATCTTCCATTTCGCGAGAATGTTTTTCAGCCATTTCTAATGTTCTTGCAATTGTTCTAACATCTTCTAAAGTTAACCCAGGACCCTTTTCAAGAAGTCGAGTACGTAATCTATGGGAACGGCACTTTTCTATTACCTGGTCCCTAATTTGTGCATCAGGGTCGGCGAAATGACACAAAACAACCTGTTGTTTCAACCTTGTTATATATTGATCAATTGTTTCTGTTTGCTTGATACTTCTTAAATTGTAACGTTCTACAGAAAAATTCACCTTGGAATCAAAATGTTTCTTCAATGTGTTGACTGCTTTATCAAAATCATTGTCACCGTCTTCTTCCGTTAACTTAAAGAAGACATCTTGTACTTCGAGTCCTGCATAGTGCAATAAAAGTGCTTTTTTTTTGTCAGATACACCTTTTCCGGTTGCATAAAGTAGTTGGAACAGATGGAATTAAACCCAATCCAAAAATCATCAAGTCAGTACAAGATTGGAAAAAACTAACATCCACAAAAGAAGTTCAACAGTTCCTTGGTTTATGCAATTACTATCGCCAATACATACGCAACTTCAGCGACATTGCTTCACCTCTCCGTCATCTCACCAGGAACGATGTAGCCTTCACATGGACGGAAGCTTGCGATGAGTCCTTCAACAGGTTGAAAGAAGCTCTGATTTCCCCACCTGTATTAGCTTATCCATGCACTGTTGGTATCTACATCCTCGACACGGATGCGTCCAATATTGGAATTGGCGGGATACTGTCCCAAGTTCAAGATGGGAGGGAAAAGATAATATCATTTACATCCAAGAAACTGCACAAAGTCCAACAAACATTCAGGCATTACTTGCTTGGACAGAAGTTCATACTTCGAACCGACCATGGTTCGTTAAGATGGCTATTTGGTTTCAAAGATCCTACCGGACAACTTGCCAGATGGATCGAAAGCTTAAGTCAGATTAATTTTGAAATACAGCCCCGCCCAGGGGTGAAACATGCGGATGCCATGTCGAAAACACCAGGCCAAATATGCCAACATCAGAATGAAGGACGATCAGATCAAGATTGTAAAGAATGTCAAGAAATTCAAGAAGAATGGGAAGAATTCCATACAGACATTGACACTGTAAAAGATCTGAGTACACAATAACCTTGGAAATGGTGATAATCTACACAAGCCTCGAATAGGAGCTGTTTCAGAGGAGAACAGATGTGCACCTAAGCCATGGTTATCCAAATACACCAGCAAAGAGATCAGTACCTTCCAGAAAGAGGATCCAGATTATAAACACCTTCATCAATGGTTTGATGATGGAAAAGTTCCAGACAGAGATTTCTGTGCCAGCCTGAGTCCAGCTACAAGGCGATATTGGCTTAACTGGGACAACCTAGTACGGAAAGATGGTGTAATATATCAGAAATGGAAAAACAACACCAATAATCAAGAGCACTTTCAACTTATGGTACTATTTATTCTAAGAAAAGAGGTTCTGATCGGTTCCCATAGTAATGTGTATGCTGGACACATGGGGATAAAGAAAACTAAAGAAAAGATGAAAACTACTTAGACCTGGTACAAGATGGGCCAGCATTTAAAACTGCACATAGATGATTGTGAAATTTGTAGGAAGCTAAAAGATAAAGGAGTGAAATCAAAAGCCCACTAGTGGACTACAGAGTTGGAAATCCACTCGATCGAATCGCTATAGACATTATCGGACCTCTTCCGCAGTCGAAGAATCAGTATTTACTTATCGTTGGTGATTACTTCACTAGATGGATGGAAGCATATCCACTACCCCATCAAAGAGCCGATATTATAGCACATAAGTTAGTTATGGAATTTATTGCTAGGTTTGGAATACCCCTTGAATTGCACAGCGATCAAGGTAGCAATTTTCAAAGTGATCTCTTTAAGTCAGTATGCAGTTTACTTGAAATAACAAAAACACGTACAACGCCATACCATCACTCCTCCAATGGTCTGATCGAAAGATTCAATAGGACGCTGTTAGGGATGATACAGAGCTTTATTAACAGCAATGGTACAGACTGGGACTCGCACATCAATCTTCTCCTATCGGCATACAGAAGTACACCTCACCCAGCAACTGGTTTTACACCAAACTTTATGATGCTTGGCAGAGAGATAAATATGCCGCTACAGTTCTTTCACCCAACTCCAACAGAACGTCGAGATCAGGCAACAGATAAATACGACTGAAAAGAGACCACGACACGAGACTGTCAAAACACTCATACAAATTAGGAGACTTAGTTCTAAAATTTGACAAGACCATACAACAAAAATTTAAGTCACCCTGTCAAAAAAGTCCTAAGTCCCGTTGTTTTTGAAATCCGTCATCGGTCCAAAGTCGAGATAATTCATTATGATAGGCTAAAACCCTATGTAGGCGAGAAACCAGATTGGGTAGCAAAGAGACTTGCACAAATGGATCTCGACTAATTATGAAATGAACAATCGATCTTCATAATCAGATGTTTATGTATGTTATTATTACTATTTTTCAGTATGTCTACTATTTTGTATCGATGTTCCCAATGCCTGTTCAAAGGTCAGAAGTGTCCCATACCGTTGTAACACGTAATTTTAAAGCCGTCATACTAGGTAAATGGAAGCGTCATGTACGGCAAGATTTGAATCAACAGCACACTTGTATTAAAAGCATAAATCCCTATGATGTGTCAATAGGTGTGAATATGGACATTACCGAAATACCAGTTAATGTACCGAAATTACCCTTAAATAACATTTCACCGTCACCTTCTAATATATCAACGTCCATCAATAGTGTTACCAATAATGGAGACTATACCATAGAAATATCCGAGGATATAGTTGAAATTTTAGTTGACACTCGAGATGAAAAAATAACTGAATTAGAGAATACAATTTCAGAACTTAAATCTAAATATGAAAAAGAAAAGGAGTCTATGGTGAAGGCCAACACCTTTAAGATTAACCGTTTCGGAGATTTCATCAGCCGGTTAGAGAAGCGTAGACAAGAACTGAAGACAGAAAACGAGTAACTTAAAAAGCAGAATGAACAATTGAAAATAGAGAACGACCGGCTTAAACCATCCCTTAAGAGAAGAGAATCACCATCAAACTGTAAGGAGCCCGAGAAAAAACCCAAAAGTGTCGTAACACAACCACAACCTAAACGTACAACACAACCACAGCCCAAACGTCGTTTAGATTTTGGACATTACCACCGTTATTGATGGATTCATCCGATCGTGTTTGTACAAGATTGATTGTGTGACTAGAAATTCATGAACATTTGTGTCTTTTGAATGTGATATGACTGATATTGTTGATCTATATTTTATTGTTATACATGTATATTACGTGCCGTTGCATATATGACGCGTCCTAATTGATGCCGCATCATCAATGCGTTTTATTAACTTGTATGATGAAAATTGAGCGTTGAATTGAATTTTTAATATTATTTCGAACAAGAAAAACAATTTATTTAGCTTCATGTATGCAACTTTATAACCACTTTATGTTTTTTCTTAAAGAATGTCTGGGGACATAATTCCTTTTTTGACGGAGGGCAGAGTAGTGAAAATGGTTTTTCCTATGTACAAATTGTTCATATCGTATTTTCATTATTTCCCGCAATATTTTTACCTGGGATAACTCTCGTGACTTTGACGTCTTCCGTGTTCGTTTCTTGTTTTGCGCAGGGATTTGGCATGATAACGATGTTTTTACCTGTTAATATAACGTATATCGAGCTATGTCTCATTCATATTTAACCTTTTATAACGCCTTATTCTCCGCCATTTCATGTAATCGTCTGCACACAGTCTTTTTTTTATCGCCATAACGAAAGCGGAAATATATTGATTGCGTCAGAATATCTATTGTGATCTCGGTGAATATATTCATTGGATTTGCCGAGGCAACAACGACCAGAAGTGTTTTGTTAACTGTTTATTATTGAGAAATAACCTTGACAAACATTGTTTGAATATTTAAAGCTTTTAATTAAAGCTGTTAGTGAGTTTTTTTTTTTTTACATCTGTTGTCTATTTTATTTATAAGAACTACCTGAAAACAAAGGCAAATACAAATAGAAAGACAAATATTTCCAACCACAGATTAAATTGGTTGGCACTCCAATAAGAGATATCAATTTGAATCCTTTTGCATTGTTTTTCTCTTGAAATTTCCTTTAAAATGACATATAGCAAAATTTCATTGTTATCGCTACTTTTGTAGGACACTTATTAATTTTTTCAGTAACTTTTGTTTTTCTTTCTTATTTTTACTTTGTTCAATTTGTCACTTTTATACTTTATACTTTGTGTACTGTTCATTTGTTGAGTATTTATGTTTGTACTTTTTGATGCCAAACATGTGGTTTTCATCAATAAACTATCCTGGTGTTGCCGGTTCTCGATAGCGTAAGAAACATTTCCCCCATGTGTCCCTTAGAAACAATACATTTTTACAAAATTGTTTTTGTTTGTTTTGTCAAAACTAGTTCTTTATTTCTACCAAACCTAAAATTTCTACTCCTAGAAGTTACGAAGAAAACATGATTTTTGTGTATGACCTTATTTCTGACAATGCCAAACCAGGCATGCGCCGGAAAATAATCATCAGTATGTTGATGGATGTTCCGTAAACAAAGAAGAAGAAGAGAAGAAGACTTTGTGTATCACGACACCAGTTCTCGATAAGTGTGTAAAATGATGAAAAATCAATTATGGAGGGCATGTTTACTAATAAAAATTATCGGAAAAAAAGAAAAAAAATGTATTTAAGATAATTGCAAACACCAAGATGACTGATTTCAACCATACATGTAAAATTAAACATGTTTGAAAAAGTGTCCCATTGGGGTTACACAATAGAGAAATAACGTTGATGTGAAGATAAAACTGATAAGGTATGACCCGAATGGTGTTCCATGCTTTTTTTTCCTGAATAGTGCCACCTGTATATTTGCGGTTTTGTATGACGTATACGTACTTGATCTTCATTGACGGCAAAGTTTTGTTTACATCATAAACGTATATTTTAAGCAATGACCCGGTGAACTTAAGTTATTTTTGGAATAAGAAAATGTGCATTTATATCTGAGACTATAAAGATTATGTTCATATATACCTTAATACGTAGCACAGCCATTTTTCCCTTCTTGCGAAGCGAGGTGGTGTTCCGTATGTAAAATCCTGGCGAACAGAAGACACGCGCGTTTTCCCGATTTATGTCAAAACTCTCACGCGCATAATTATCGAGAACAGGTGAATGAACGATACTTGAATCACTATTGTACCACATATATAATTCCTAACTGTCCAACACACTTCTTCCACCTTTTTATACCTTTAATTTTAGGGGGTTTATGTACAACAAATGTATATATATTATATATTTGCATATCCAGAATACCGAAATTTTAGTTGAGCCTTCCCTGTTACTCAGTGCCATGTTTTATTAAATTTTAGCTCTTTTCGGTAATTGGATTGCTTTCAATTTTAAATCATCATTAACTATTGCAGTGTATGTTCAATCTTAACAAAGTAGTTATTTCTTGGTTTTCTATCATTTTGGTTTTGAGGGATGCTGATTATTGAAATAATATGGCCTCTATGTTTTGTTTACGATAGTAACGAAAATGACATTGACCTTTTCCCGTATTATTGATTTTGATGACGCAACCAATCTTTTTTTAAAGCAAGTATATTCATGCGCGGTAGTTGACGCATGCCTAATATGGACTGACCTAATAATTTTGATATCACTACCAGTACGTTGAGATAAGCTTTATCAATCGACATACTTCAAAGGAAAACTACACACATTGCCTTAAAATTTAGTAGAGGTGTAATACCACTAAACATGGGTACCAGTCGAAAAGGAAAGTAGTACGTAAACACAAAATGGATTCCTACATTGTTGGATAAAAAATAAACCCTATTAGATACTGCAAAATACTGAATGTCAGCAGAAACCTACATATTTTAGGATAATTTTAAGCCCATATATGATGTCCTTGTGGTTTCAAATAAAAAATAGATTGCATTGGAAAGAAACAACCTGAATTTGTGTTAAATCGAAAGTGAAAGTAGGATTTTTGACGGTAGACATCTTCAGACTGTCTGTTTTTTCTTATATGCAATTAAATGCATGTTGATTTTCGGAGTTAAGCTTCCAATTAGGTACCCCTTCCATGAGATATGAGTGTCACTTAGATTAAACTTAAGATGAATCCTGTATGAAAGCTCAATTTATTTTTATTTAACATAGAAGGCTATGGAGAATTCTTTAGTGATATTACACCTAGAACCGTCTCGGGGAAGTGTTTAAATAGACATAAACTGTCAAATATTTTTTTTAACTGTCAAATATTTTTTAATTGAATAAAAAATATTTTTCACGGTAATGGTTATTATTATCAATTCAATACGACAGTTTGGAGTTAGTGAAAGAGTTATGTCCCGTGTCTAGCTCTTTCCCGTTAAGAATACATAAGGTATACATCCGGGTCTCATTTCTGGACACTCTTTTTAAATGGCTGCCGCCCTTTGCTGTTATATCAGCAGAGAAAAAAACGTTCCCTTATATACCTGACTGGGTAGTGGTTGCGTGTTATTTCATATTCTATGTTATCACTGATCATTGCCTGGCTAGGTTAGGATTATTCATCAGAAGCTGAAACTGCAGATAAAGAAACTTTGCTCTATTGTGCAGTATCGCCGCATCGGATGTAATGACAATGTTCAAATTTGGTTACCGTAGATGACACTGAACATTTCAGGTGTAAAATTACCTGCTTTATGAAACAAAAAATTTAAGCAGATTATATTTAATGAAAATGATTGGCATTTTATGATTTTAGTTGCCGCATTAAAAGAAACATACTTCTTTTACGAAGGTATTTTCCCTGTATCAATGTTGGATTTACAGTAACATAATATACAGACAAACCAATTATTATTTGTCATATTTGAAAAAATACATAAATAGCTGTGGGTATTATTTTTTTTAAATATTTTCCTGCATCCATGCATCGATTGACAGCTGATATACTCAAATGCTGCGTCGTTGGCAACGCCCACGGAAGCCATATAAAAAAAAACGTCCAACGGCGGGAAATAAAATAGTCCTTTTTTACCTCCTTTACAAAAGACTTTTTAACTCCGAAGTCCCGTATTCAATATTTTATTGTCATTTAAATCATCAAACAGATTTGTGACAAAATGAAGACAAAAAATATCTTACAAGTAAGAAAAAAACAAGTATAACACATGCACAATGTATTATGAGTTCCCTGTCCTCAGTTCAAGAGACTGTTTAATGAAGGAACCGATTTTTCCTACTTGCCCCAGTGATGATGGACAAAGAATATGTTTAATTTTTTCACCTTCTCCAATATTAGACCTATTTTGGAATATAAGTGGAAGATATTTATTTCTCAGATCAAGATTTTTATCACAATCGAAAAGAAAATGGTGTTCATCTTCAATTTGATTGCATACCTGACAAAGTCTTTTTTCCCTGGTTATTTTTAAATGCCTCCCCTTCATTAGAAGGTTGTGGTCGCTGATTCTAAGTTTTGTTATAAGTATTCTTTTTTCAAAATTTTCATGTAACAGATAATTTTCCATGTTCAAATCTCTTTTTAAATCTTACCATTGGTGCGACTGTAAACCTTATCTCAGGCTTGAACCACAGGAATCTGAAATTTTATCAATACAATACGGTCAAACGTTGTAATTTACTATCCACGTATCTTTACTATCAATGCTATATACACGGACAGGAGTGCAACGCCTAAATGGCTATTTTTTATTTCAGCACCTTTACGCTCAAGCCGTCAAGGTCGACTTCGATTTAATTAAATCAAATCAAATCGATTTAATTAACTCGGTTTACTCGTTGATATGGTCTTGAAAACGTTTTGCGAAAATGCGCATGCGTACATAAAAGCCAAATCGAACGGAAACTCTCCAGTCGGGTTAACTCTCAAAATGGAGTACCTCGTTCAAGAATTGATGAATGACAATGGCACTATATTATATTTTATTAAAAGAAGCGTAGATCTGTCGATTATTCTTCTCAACTGTATTAAAAAAAAGACACGTGTAATGTTTACGTCTAGGATATAGCCGGATTTAACCATATAATAAAACAACAAACACCATTGAAGGTTCCATCATTCATCTACACTCATGTGATACAGAGACAACTGTACACTGCGATACTACAACCCCTTCTTTTTTTCTTACAATATAAAAAAAAATAAAACCTAAACTATTTGAACTAGTCTAACATAGGAAATTGTCCTTTCTAAAAGAGATTATAAAGTTATTTACTGTCACTGTATTATGAATGCTAGACATATCGGCACTAGGACAAATCGGCACTTACGAAGACATATCGGCGCTGAGACAAATCGGCACTTTGGAGAAATTTTAATGTATTTTCGTGTTTATTCTACATTTAGTAAAAAATAGTCAAATACTTGCTAATGAGGACAGATCAATTTGTTTGCCCATTGTAGGAGAAATTTCACAGTCAACGATTTTCCCACGGTTTGTCATTATTATTACTTAACAAGTTGATTGACACTCAACTGAAACTCCTTAGGCCCATTGATAAACTGTTATGACTACTTTAATAATAATCAAGACTATATTTTTTTTAATTTTTATTGTTTAAAATTACAGCATATGAGTAAAATTTCAATAATCACACTCATACCTCAACACAATTTTCACATATATCTTCACTTTCATTCAGACTTTTCCACAAACAAGCTCACACTAAAGAAAACAGAAACAAGAAAACAGTATAAAAATGCCTCTTTCATTCACACATTTGCTCTTAAATACAACAAATAGCGTTCACAAATATACCCTTTCAGTCTCCACCCACAACCATACATACATGTACATAAGTGTAGTCAATTGAAAAGAAAACCCCACTCAATTCAAGTAAAACAGTAAAACAAAGGAGCACAAAGCCATATACAATGTATATAAGAACCAATCTTTATTATTTGCAATAAAGATGTATTATTGAAAATTGTAAAGCACTAATGGTTGTTCCCAGATAGCATGCAGTCGTTGGCCCAACATATGTTTTAATGTAGGCATATTTGTTGGCCCATTGTTGGCAGCAGGCATCGGCCCACTCACTTTTTGCTCATCGGCCCTTAGTAGGGCCAAACTGTTGGCAAGATGTTGGCCCAACATTGCCACCCCTTTGCCATCAATTAACCGACATTGCCAGCATCTTGCCATCATTGTGCCAACACATTTGTCATGGCAAATGTTGTTGGCCCGACAGCGGTTTGGCAGATCAGCCAACGGTTTGCCATCATCCTGCTAACCTTGTGGCTAGATAAATCCAAGTCATAACATTCAGATTTAATATTTGGAAATGACTCTGAATATTGCCTTTATGCTGAAAAGAATGCATCTGTCTACCAAATGTGTATGGGTTATTTTCTGTTGATCCTCTATATTTCTAATCTCAGAAACGGGGTATAATTATATTTAGACCATGAAGTCAGGATAAATAGTCATGTTGTTTTCCTTTAAAATAACAAATTCAGAAATACTGAACATTGACTAGAGGAGAAAATTGAATCGGGGAACAAACTTTGAACCTAACGCCTAGTAGGGAGAATGCGACATTCTATCACATTCATCAAATTTAATAATGTTGACTTACTTATATCACCAGTCATAAATCAAAATTTTTGGTCACTAACATTACTGCAGAGACATTGTTTAATGAAATATCAATATGGTGTGGGACAGTAGTAGTACTGTCGTGGTTTAAAGCGTTAGTAGATTTGAAATTTATATGAGCCATTTTAAAAGTATCAAGTTCAAGATCAAACATTATTCACGTTCAGCCTAGTATTTTTGCCTTGCTTAATTCGGTGTTGTATTCATGGTAATACTCCAGATCCTTTCTTTTACAACATAATCTAAATCTAATTAATTATCTGAAAAAAATATTCAAGACAAAGGAAATTGTATAATCTGTTATTATTTGAAAATATGTTCATATATGCATTTTATAAAAACATTTAAGATCCACGAGATTTCATACAAAAACAAATCTAGAAATGCATTGTCCATATTAATAATTCTTAATCAGTTATTACTAGAACATGATTCAGTAGCTATAACAATGGTTGTGATAATGAAAATTTTGCCACAGTTAATGTCATTGGTTATCAGGGTTTTCTTGTTCATTTTGATCAGCTGCGGCATTTGACAGTTTTTTCTTCAGCCTGTCTTTCCGTCCACCTTCCCGGTCTTTTGCACCACGAAACCAATTCCCAATAATTGTTCCAATTTCCTTATCAGTGGCAGTTGCCGTCAGTCTGTTCTTTCTTACAGCACCTGAATATGAACAAAGCCATTGAAAATGCAATTATTGGTTCTCTCTTGTATACAATATAAATAATAAAAAAGAGGACATGGTGACCTCTGAATGTTTGTTTCTGTGGTCACTTATGTCACTTATGGTAATATGCTAGTGCATTTGTTGCATTTCTCCATATCCGTCCTTTTTTCTATAAAAATGACTCCATCAATACCATCCACAGACATTACAGAGATCAATCTATATATATGTGTTTAGATGTGCTTTAGCCTTTTCATGTGAAAAACGAACATTTATTATTGTTTTCTTTACCTGGTGTTTTTAGTTATATTACTATACATTGCAATAGGAAAATATTTTATTAAAAAAAAAATCATAGTGTGGTGCACTATTTTTTCGCTAGAGTTATTTCAATGTACCCAATTGGACCAATTTTGATGACTTTTCTGTGTTTGAAAAAATGACAGATTGGGATGCATCATCATAATACATTACAACCATTACATTTCCACAATTCAGTTTTTTTTTCATTAAAAACGGGGGAAGCTGTAAGCAGGTGTCGCAGTAAGGGACCCATCATTTAATTTGAGGGAGGGGGCATGGTTTTTTGCTAAAAAATATTTTGATTCTGAATTTTCACCAAAAAAAATCTGTCAAGGTAGGGTAAAAAATAATCCGAGATGGGATATTAACCATATAAAATTTGAAGAAAGAATAATTTGTCACATCAGAATAAAAACTTAAACAAATTTCGCGTGCGACTAAAAAAAACAAAAAACAAAACCATGCTCCCTTTCAAGTTAAATGGTCGGTCCCTTAGACATTTTTCACGAATTTTGTGATCATGGTGACATATTTTGTATTTTTTTATTTTGTCAAATCATGATTGTGAATTTATTCTTTTCCTTTTTCTCCACAATTTGCCTTTATTTATATGAATATTAAATTCATATTTGTAAACCGGTTAAACAGTCAGATGATAATATTATAGTAAATACTTCTACTTACATTTTACAGCATTGCACAAGTTGCTGCCTTCAAAACTCTTATTGTCACCCTTCCCTTTCCATGTAAACTTCAATGCAATTTCATGTGTAATTGCACATTTTAGAATTCTTCTTGTGCATTCTGGGATGCATTCTCCTCCAATTGTTCCAAGGTAGGTTATCTGCAGATAAATAATAATATAATACGAAGTATAAGATTTTAAGCTTCTTTCATCATTATTTTCATTTGGAAAAAAATGTTGGTATCTTTTTTGTAATATCATGGATATATAGGAACATAACTAGTTTCTAAGTACAAGTTCATGTATTCACTTAAAGTAAGAAGCATATAGTGAATACAACTTTCCCATATTATGTTTGAAGGTAAAACTGAGATGTGGAGAAAAGTAACATGGGACAAAGACTTAAGCAACAAAATGCCAATCAAAATACAAAAAGGAACCTCTAGCATTAACGCAAAATAGGACTCACACTAAACACATATACAAAAAGATAGCAAATGTGTACAAAACTACATATAGTATACATGTATAATTTTTTGTCATTGTACATGATGTTGTAAACACACAGACAAAGATTACAAAAATGAGAATGTTTTAAGTATGTTTGACCAGCGATCATCCTTTGGTATCTCCAGCATAATTCCGAACTGCATAAATTACCTTAAATGGCTTATATTCTTGCGACACTAAACTTTACCAAGATTGCTACGCGTAGCCATATGTCCCCCTCCATTGGACAAAGTTGAAGTCCCGTAACTCCCACAAAATTTGTTAAATCAAAATGGCAGTACAGTATGCACATCTACACTTCATAACAATAAATCCTACCAAATATGGAAGTAAGGCATCAAGCGGTTTCAGAAGAGATGCGTCCACAAGGTCTTTTATTTTTGAGAAATGCTGAAAATAGTCCAAGTCCCATTACTCCTACGAAATGTGTGGAATCAAAATGGCGATATTGTATGCACATCTTCACTTCATACCATTAAATGCTACCAAATACAAAGGGTTTAATTGGACAGATGAATGCCAAACAGCATTCGAAAAATTAAAGAGCGCATTTACCAGTTTCTGAAATAATGGCTTTTCCCCAAGATAAAGCTGAATTTTGTTTAGACACCGACGATTCTGACATAGCAGTCGGGGCTGTTTTAAGCCAAATGCAAGATGGCCAGTTGAAGGTCATTTCGTATGGTAGTCGCACGTTAAACAAAGCGGAAAAGAACTATTGTGTAACGGATAAAGAACTCCTTGCTGTCAGATACTTTGTTGAGTATTACAGGCAGTATCTTTTGGGGAGCATTAGGACAGCTTTGATCTGGCTTTGCAGTTTACGAGAACCCAAAGGTAGAATAACCAGGTGGCTAGAAGTACTATCACCCTTTGACTTTACCATAGAATATAGACAAGGATCAATACATGCTAATGCAGATGCTATGTCGAGATTGTGATAGTCCTGTAGTTGATAATTTAGAGAATTTAAAGTGTGGCCCTTGTAAAAAATGCCATAAAAGAGCCATTGATATGGAAAGCTCTCTTGTTAAATTATCAGGCTACTTAGGTCAAGCAGTACATGAGCAAGGTCAAGTTCCTAGTGAAAACGAAAGCGAAACTGTCCCCATATGTGCTGTTAAAACCAGACAGCAAGTTGAATACCATAATATCTGGACTCCTTGGGAAGGGGGTTATTCACGAAGTGAACTGCAAAAACTACAGCAGGATGACCCTGACTTCGGTCCCTTTTTCAAGTGGAAAGAAAGTGACCAAAGACCCAAAAACACTGAAGTACAGCGAAATAGTGCTGCTACAAGACATTATTGGCATCTATGGGGTTCCATAGAGATAAAAGATGGGTTGCTGTGTAAAATGTATTGCCGCAGAGATGGCATACAAGAGCATTATCAAATTTTGGTCCCAATTAAATTGAAAGAAGAGGTCCTGAGAAATCTTCATAATTCTGTTTTCTCTGGCCATTTGGGCACAAAGAAGACAAAATGGAAATTAATACAAAGATACTATTGGTATGAAATGAGGGAGGATGTTGATATCTGGATAAGTTAATGTGATGTATGTGGTGCTAATAAACCACCTCCCAAGAATATTAAAGCTCCTTTAGGACAAATGCCAGTGGGCGCACCACTTGACCGTTTAGCCACAGACATTTTAGGCTCCTTACCTATAACCCCCAGAAATCATAGATATTTATTAGTTGTCACCGATTATTTTACCAAGTTGGTAGAAATTTTTCCAGTGGCAGATCAAACTGCGGTTATATGTGCACAGTTAATACTTAACGAAGTGATATGTCGGTATGGTACACCCCTAGCTTTGCATACAGACCAGGGTAGAAATTATGAGAGTAAAGTTTTCCAAGAGTTGTGTAAACTCTTGGATATCAGAAAAACCAGGACAAGTCCGAGAAATCCTAAGTGTAACGGACAGACTGAAAGATTTAACCGAAGCATAATATTGATGATAACATCCTATCTTCGAGGGGAGCAAACTGATTGGGATTTGAGTTTTGGGATGTTTAGCGGGTGCATATAGGGCCAGCCCCCATGAGTCAACAGGACTCGCCCCAAATTTATTGATGTTGGGACGGGAAGTAAGACTCCCATGTGAGATAGTCGCTGAAAGGAACTCTATTTGCAAAACTCAGGAAACTACATGTACATGGGGTGAATATGCTTTGAATGTAAGAGAACGTTTGCAAAAGGACCATTGTGTTGCACGAAAACATTTAGAAGTTATTGCAAAAAGACGTAAAGATTTTTATGACAGTAACTCAAAGTTACTACAATATAAGATGGGAGAGAAGATGTGGTACTTAAACGAAAACAGGAAAGTAGGGGATTGTCCCAAACTGCAACCCCTATATTGGGACCATGTTTAATAAACAAGAAAATAAACGACTTAAACTATGAAATTCAAATGGACGGGCATGGGAAAAGAAAGGTTGTCAATCATGACAAATTAAAACCCTACAAGGGAAAAACTAATCCCAAGTGGATTCAAAATATAAAAAGTACAGAAAATTAAGCCAGGACCACTGCACAGATAATATTTTTCGAAATAAATTTGTTGTTGTTGTTTTTGCTCTTAATGTCATGTGTACTTTTAGAATAGGAAGTTCAAAATCCATGAAATCCTACAGACTTATATGATTAAAAACTGCAATGGGCGAGTCACCTGAAAGCTATATTCAGGGGGCTCAAAATATGCCTGTTGTTTTTCAGATGTAACAACTTTACGCAGCAAACTTGTCTAAGAGGGAATTGGCATACCAGTGTCTTAGATGCCACATGCCAGAAGTATACATCGCAGAGAGAAGCCGGGCAGACGTTCACCTGTGGAAAAGGCACTTGCCATTGGATCAGGCACCCTATTTTTGTACTCTCTGCTTGTACAGAAACACAGACTATAGATCGCTGGCAAACCATATCAAGTCTTTCCAGCCACATATTAACCATAGGAATTCTCTTGCCAAAGAGGGGAAGTTTCTTGGGGAAGAAATGTATCTGAAAGCAAGCACTAATCCCCACATGTTTAACTGCAACCCTGCAGAGCCAGACTATGGGCAATTGACGCCGGTCGAGAGTCGGCGGTATTGGGCCAGCAAGCCCAGAGGACAACCTGCCCAGGCAACTGTGATGCCAGCATCTACAGTTATTCAACCCAGACAGTCGTCCTCCTATTCTTCTTGTGTGCCAGCTATGGCAATGCCTGCGCCTGCAGTCATGAAATTTCAAGAGACATCTAGCAGTAGCGTTTCTATTGGACACTTAAACTTTGGACAGCCAGAAGCTCACCAGCCCTTAGCTTCAGCTACATGTAGTAGCACACCAGCAGCTACTAGTCAACGAGTGACGCACAATATAGCTAGGTACCTGCCTTTAGACAATTTGAATGAATCAGAATATGATCCAGTTGTAGAACCATATTCTCCTAATGTGACCTCACCAGTGAGGAGGATTCTGGAAGAAGATGCAGAACATGATCGTCGGTTAACATTCTGCAGGACCGTTTGGGGATGATTTTTTTGATTTACCAGTGAACGGTGTACGTACTTCTACATCTGTTGCCTCCGCCCCCAGGCAAGTGTGTTGACCACCAACACAGTTGCAAACACACAAACAGACTGCAACTGTCAGAACAGCTTATTGAAAGCCATGCAGACTCTAACAGCATCTCATGAGCTTGTTTTGAAGGAGCTGGAGCGGCTAAACCGCAATACAACTACTTTGTCGTCAGACGTCTCCTTTCTTAGGGGACAAGTACGTCAAGTGGAACGGACTCAACAGAGGCTACAGAACCCACCAACCCGACGTGATCCCCGTTCCGCTAGGGTGTGTCTATACCGCCGGAACTAGAAGAATGCAGCAGCTGTTCAACCACCAAGCCCAGAAGTAAAGTCAGCCGTTATAATGAAAGACTGAATTTTTATTTTTATTCTGTAAAATTTAGTATTGTAGTATTGAAGAAGGTGTTATTAAGGGACCATAGTAATATAATGTTGATATATAATTTTGAAATTCCCTATACAGTGTTTAAATTTGTGAAATTTAACATTTATAATTAAATGTTTCAAATAGCGATTATTTAGAGGTAAATGAATTGAAATACCAGTAATTAAGTTAATTGAATTGATCAATTTATACATGATTTTTTAATTTTGCCAAAGAGATCGATAAGGCCAAAACAAATATGTGTGTTTAGGGTTTCCCGGCCGACCCTAACCTTTTTTTTTTTAGTTTTGGGTTTTTGGTCGGGACGTGTAGAACATATTTTAGCATATCCAAAAAAATTATTAATAACTGTGGTCATCTTTGCGCTTTAAATTATCGGCGTAGATCAGCTTGATTTCAAGCGCTCAATTGACCCAGACAAATGAAAGCATGGCTTCTCGTCGACAGCCAAGCAGTGTGCTGGCTGTCCGATATAAACAATGCGATCACATGAATGCCAAAAGTGTCATGACAGCCATCCCTGATAAATTCGATTTAAATCAGTTATTTTTCGAACATCATGAAGGATCGTTTGACGAAAAGAATTATGAATTCAAAGCAGTATGTAGAA
>MJUT01050874.1:578998-597175 GCA_002080005.1 Gigantidas platifrons | reverse complement strand
ATATTTGTATTATTGTTATTATTGTGATATTCAGTTTTGTTGTTGACCGTTGAAATATACGGCTGTAAATAAAATATGGAAAACTTCTAGCGATTTTGAATCTTTGTTACGACAAATAGCTAGTTCCCCAGAAATACGTTTGTGCGATATCGGGTAGCAAAAGCCCCGGTCATACATGGTGGAATATACCCGGATCTCAGTAGTGTACCTCTTGTATTAGCAAAGTGGAGAAAATGAACAATTAATGCCGTTAAATTAAAAGACATTTACACATTTTCTATATAAATTGTGTTCAAATCGCTCGTGCTGAAATGAGACGTCGAAAGAGAAAGAAATGGACAGCTGTTGTTACTTTTCAATACTAAATTGATGTAATAAATAACATTAATATTATACCGTTCTGTACAACCAAGTTCAAGAAGAAAAATTGATTTCACAAAATTTGCGCCATCAAAATTTAAAGGCAATATTAAAGAAAACGCTCAGCGATGGTTTGATACATACGAATGTTTTGCAAATTTATGCTCTTGGGACGAAATAACTTTTTGCATTGCTTTCCCGTTATTTTTGGAAGAATTTGCACAAATTTGGTTTTTCGAACTTTCATCCGACATCTCGAAAAAAAAAGACGCTTTAAAATTAGAATTTTTGATAAAGTACCAGCATTGTTATGGACAAAATTTCCAAAGATACTGTGATTTTGATGATTTAAAACAAAATGAAGACGAATCGGTTGCTGACTTTATCAACCGATTATATACCATTACTGAAAATCTGGACATAAACGACGATAGAAAAATGACTAAAATGCGTATCAGATGCAAACCAGAACTTATTCATTTGTTTGGAAAGGAACCGGAAACGTTAGCCGAAACAGAGAAAGTATTATTTCTGCAGAAGCTATTCATGGTTTTCTAAAGAAAAGCGACTATATGACTTGATATAAAAGGAGTGACAATGGTGGAAATTTACATAACACAAACAGTATATTTTGGTGGTTTGTTTTGCAACCAAAGAATAATGGTTGGACTCGTTATCCAAACTTTATTCAGTTGGTGTCTTTATTGTAGGAGTGACGACCCTAAGCTTTAGACCATACGGAAATTCAACAAAATTATTTTTGTAAAAAGCCAATTGCTTACTACTAAACCATTGTTGATCCTTTTGTACTTTGAACTTTACAGTAGCACCACATTTTTTTATTGACACAAAGCATAATATACATGATATAGTATGCAACATTATTTTTGTTTGTATTTTGTTCGTTACTAGATAGTAAATTTATTTCATTTATACTGTTAAGCTGTTCGTTATCATTTTTATTTCTTATGATCCCCATTAGTAAAAGTCGAATGTACTTTTAGAAATAGTAAATATTTTTTTTTTAGTAAAAAAAAAACAACAATGCCTTTTCAATAATTCTAATCAAGAAAAGATCTACACTAAGTAATAATGTTTTTATTAGCGACATTGAGTATGATCACATTTTAAGATGACATGCACAAACTCTATTAAGTTTGAAAATAAAACACTGTGTGTATTATGACTATATATTCCGATTAGTTACAATTTGGACAAATGTTCCAGGAATAGGACTATTCGAGAAATATGACACTGTTATTGAAATAAACAAAAACAAATCTAATAAAATATAGTTAGAAACTATATGAAGGAAAAAAACAACATTTTATTGTGTTCTCCAAGTTCGGACATCGTGAAATAAATGCATGTACTTTCACGCATTAGTGATAATTTTGTAGGTGCAGATATAGTGGAACTATTATTATTAATCGTTTTAAATGTGACATTTTATTTTCACATATTCAGTAATTAGTTTCAAAAGAATTCATGTAGAAAACAGTCTACTTAGAGAAAATGTATTTGTAATGTTCACATTTTGTTTTTATGCGCGCCTGTATATAAATGTTAAAATATGTTTATCCTGCTTAATATCAAATATGTTTATTTTATTTTAGTATCTATATATGTATACTTATTTTTTTTACTGATTCCGAGAATCAGCTTGGGTCCGACGGGGTAATATAACCGACACATTTGGTACCTCGGAGAATGTAATTCTAGAAATTCTTTATTTCAATATTTCATATTTAATTTTGTTTTATAGTTCATTATTATTTCCATTTTTAAAATGAAAGCACCAAAGGTGATGTTAAACGATCGAGCTGCTTGCATGTAGATTTTTTGTATGTTAAGCAATGCCAATCTAGGATAGTGCATGTTGAACAGGGGAACTGTAATCAACTGACTGCACACTTCATAGCAGTATAAATTGGCCCTCTCTGCTGGAACCATGTGTGGAATAGGAATTAGACCCCCGCCCCCTGTGGAAGCTATTAGAGAATAGTAATTGGACCTGATTTAAGGGGAGTCCATAGGTCGTGTGCGAGAATGTCTTGCTTTTAGCACATTCAGGAGCCGTCATCGAGTACAATAAGCGTAGGTCCTTGGGATTGGATGGTGTTCAACACCACTTTCAACAGTATTTCAGTTATATTGTGGCAATCAGTTTTATTGGTGGAGGAATCCGGAGTATCCCCGACCGTGGGCAAGCAACTGATAAATCTTTTCACATATGCTGCGAGTTGGGTGCACCTTCATTTTTGCGATTGCTGAATGTAGGGCGTGAACTCGCACCACAGAGGTGATAGGCTACAGTGATCTGACCAACTGAACTACCTAGACCACCCATGACTTTGGACAGTTAACTGTTCTGAACCTATCCAACATAACCCAATTCTGCCATGGCAGTAAAAATAATGTCATGCCTTTGATCTGTCCGTATATATACATATACATTTCATATAGGTTTACTGTTAAATTGTTCTCATCCTGTATATATATGCTCACCGGACTCAAGGATGTAATTTACAAGACTCTATATGCACATGTACATCCACATGGCCTTGTGCAAGAGTCAATAGAAAATTAATGTAGTTCACTCACTGTTGGCAAGAGATGCTCTATACCAGGTACATTTCTATCTAACTTGTTTTGTAGCTCTACCATTTTGTTATGGTTTATAGTTAACCTTTGTTGGGATTAGGTATTAAAGTTTACAGATCTATTGGGTTAATTGGTTATTGTGTGTCACACCCTCTTGTTATGGTTTATAGTTAACCTTTGTTGGGATTAGGTATTAAAGTTTACAGATCTATTGGGTTAATTGGTTTTTGTGTGTCACACCCTCTTGTTATGGTTTATAGTTAACCTCTGTTAGGATTAGGTATTAAAGTTTACAGATCTATTGGGTTAATTGGTTATTGTGTGTCACACCCTCTTGTTATGGTTTATAGTTAACCTTTGTTGGGATTAGGTATTAAAGTTTACAGATCTATTGGGTTAATTGGTTATTGTGTGTCACACCCTCTTGTTATGGTTTATAGTTAACCTTTGTAGGGATTAGGTATTAAAGTTTACAGATCTCTTGGGTTAATTGGTTATTGTGTGTCACACCCTCTTGTTATGGTTTATAGTTAACCTTTGTTGGGATTAGGTATTAAAGTTTACAGATCTATTGGGTTAATTGGTTATTGTGTGTCACACCCTCTTGTTATGGTTTATAGTTAACCTTTGTTGGGATTAGGTATTAAAGTTTACAGATCCATTGGGTTAATTGGTTATTGTGTGTCACACCCTCTTACAGCTGATTCAATAATTGCCTAATAGGAATTAATATTGTAGTTTCTGGCAATTGTCATTGTCTATATGAATAAAGAAACAAGTGATATATATGAAACAAAATTTATTATTAACTGTGTAAAACATATACATAATATCAAAATATAATATATTGTAACTACATAGGTAATACTGATCATATAAAATACCATTTATAGCAGTAACAATGTCACAATCAATATAAAATGTTGCTTGATTCGAGGATAACAGCTATTTTATTAAACCTGATGACCAATCTGTTGTTTTGAGGCCACAATGCAGTGGGCAACAGGTTGGTTTGGTGGTTTAACAAAATAGCTATTACCTGAGTATGAAGACTGGAACTGTGTTGTTATACTTTTTCAATAATAGGTGATGGATACATGTAGTATGATCAGCCAATCATAATAAAGCCAGGCCTCTAACAGGCAAGTTTTTGAAATGTTGACCCACAACGGTAAGTTGTGAAAAAATAGTTTACATTTTGTGGCAGTAGCCTTATATGGGGAATTTGTACTAAAGGTACAACAATATAAAATGTTACCCTTTGTTTGTGGTATTACAAACACATTTCTATTCAACAAACAAAATTGTAAAGTATATATCCCATCATATTCTCCAAGGGCACAAGGCAGTCCTAACATTGCAAAAGGAACAAACAAAACAAATAAAATTTATTTCATAGAAACCAAATTATTAACATACAACAGACGAGCAATATTCCTGACTAAACAAAGATCCAACAACTAATACAAACAATAACATCTGTAAAAAAAACATTGCACCTTCCGATGAAGATGTATCACAATAGGATGAGTAAATATTTATGGGAATGTGATACAATTTGATTTTATTGGTAAATTGTAAGTTTGCTTTGATCTTTACTAGCTGATAAATTTAGTATCAACGTTCAGTTGACCACTGACTTGTGATACTAGAAATATCAGCTGTTGGTCATTTGTCATGCACGGTTTAACGTGATGTCACTATACCGTTCATTCAGAGATAAGACCAAAATACATCCCCCAAAAAAAACTGTGAGTGACTTCACCGAGTGATACCTCCCCCCCCCCGCTTGTAGCTTAGTAGGAGTTGCGCTTACAAAGTACATGCCCCCCAACCCCTCCTTTTTTCGTGAAAGTATAAGTTGAATTATCTCCCCTTTTAAATTTTGGACAGCAACCATATTCCTTCATGCACATCTGCAGGTAGTGTACTACAAGTGTGTAAAGTTTTAAAAAAATCCAATAAGCCGTTTAGGAAGAGTTGCACTTACAAGGTACATGGACGGACGGACTGTATAAGTTGAATTATCTCCCCTTTTAAATTTTGGACAGCAACCATATTCCTTCATGCACATCTGCAGGTAGTGTACTACAAGGGTGTAAAGTTTCATAGAAATCCAATAAGTCGTTTAGGTGGATTTTGTGCTTATAAGGTACATGGACGGACGGACAGTATAAGTTGAATTATCTCCCCTTTTAAATTTGGACAGCAACCATATCCCTTCATGCACATCAGCAGGTAGTGTACTACAAGTGTGCAATGGTTCATAAAAATCCAATAAGCCGTTTAGGAGGAGTTGCGCTTACAAGGTACATGGACGGACGGACAGGGTGATTCCTAGATACCCCCCAAACTTTGTTTGCGGGGGGTATAATCACAAAGCTGTGTTAAAATTGTGAAATTACCAATAAAAATGTATTATTATTAAAAAAGGTCAAAGTACAATAAACAAAATCACAAAGCTGAGCCTGTGTCGCTCACCTTTCATTCTGCTCTGAGGAAACGTGATACAGAGCCTTCTATAGCATATAGGGGCTTCCCACCAAATTTCGGTTCGTTTTGGCAAAGCAGTTTCAGAGAATAAGATTTTTAGAAAGTGACCAATCTAAAACAAGAATTTCCTGTGGCAGCCATGTTTGTTAATGGATCATAACGAAATGAGCAATCTCTATAGAGGACCTTCCATAGATGCTTCTTACCAAGTTTCATATCATTTGGCCAAGCGGTTTCAAGGAAAAGCTGTTTTAGAAATTGAACAAGTAAGAAACAAGAATTGTTTATGACGGCCATGTTTGTTAACGGATCAAAACGGAATGAGCAATACCCATAGCGGACCTTCCATAGATGCTTCCTACCAAGTTTCAGTCTATTTGGCCAAGCTGTGTCAGAGTAGAAGATTTTTAAAAAAATTGACCAATTGGAGAAAATAATTGGCTGTAGTGACGGCCATGTTTGTTAACAAAACGAGCAATCTTTATAAGATGACTTTCCATAGATGCTTCCTAATAAGTTGCGGATCATTTGGCCATGCGGTTTCAGTGGAGAAGATTTTTAGAAATAGACCAACCAGAAATAAGAATGGCCTGTGGCTGCCATGTTTGTTAATGGAATTGGAACGAAATGAGTACTCTTTATAGATGTTTCGGATCATTTGGTCGAGGTGTTTTAGAGGCATATTTATCTGTAATTCAGTTCATAGAGAATAACTCAAACTGCATTTTGAATAGATACAAAATGTATCTATATTTAAACTAGAGTTATCTCCCTTTTAACAGAAAAAATAGAAATCAATCAGAAACAAGAATCGCCTGTGACGGCCATGTTTGTTAACAGATCAAGGTGAAATTATATAGAGGACCTTCCATAGATGCTTCCTACCAATTTTCATTTCATTTGGCCAAGTGGTTTCAGCGAAGATTTTTTAAAATAGGCCAATCAGAAACAAGAATTGCCTGTGGCGGCCATGTTTGTTAATGGATCAGGACAAAATGAGCAATCTTTATAGGGGACCTTCCATAGATGTTTCCTACCAAGTTTCAGTTCATATGGGTGAGGGGTTTCAGAGGAGAAGATTAAAAAGTGGAAAGTGAACAGACCACAGACAACGGACGACGGACACAAAGTGATGGTAAAAGCTCACATTACCTTTGGCAAGGTGAGCTAAAAAATATCTGACCGTATGTACATATGGCATCAATAAAAATAATCTATGAACTACTACAAACTACACAAATAAAGACTATAAAAATATCAAATGTAAAATATCGTTTAAAATTTATAACCACACATCAAATGATAACTTTAATATCTTCCGTATATCTCAAGTTTGTAGAGTTGTGTTTTAGTTTTCGTGTATCATCTTTTGGAACAAGAAGTATTATCTACACAAGTCATAAAAAACTTGCTCTATAAATTTGTCACATGACGGGGGTTGTCTTAAAAAAAGCATAGAACACATGTACATATTGCATCAATAAAACTAATCTACGAACCACTACAAACTACACAAATAAAGACTATAAAAATATCAAATGTAAAATATCTTTTAAAATTTATAACCACACATCAAATGATAACTTTAATATCTTCCGTATATCTCAAGTTTGTAGAGTTGTGTTTTTTGTTTTCTTGTATCATCTTTTGGAACAAGAAGTATTATTCAATTACATATATATTGTAACAATCTACACAAGTTTAAAAAAAAAAATTTGCCCTATAAATTTGTCACATATAAATGATATGACAATGGTGTCTTAAAACAAGCACTGAACACATGTACATATTGCACCAATAAAATGCATANTTTAAAATTTATAACCACACATCAAATGATAACTTTAATATCTTCCGTATATCTCAAGTTTGTAGAGTTGTGTTTTTTGTTTTCTTGTATCATCTTTTGGAACAAAAAGTATTATTCAATTATATATATATTGTAACAATCTACACAAGTTAAAAAAAAAAAAATTGCCCTATAAATTTGTCACATATAAATGATATGACAATGGTGTCTTAAAACAAGCACTGAACACATGTACATATTGCACCAATAAAATGCATACGAGCCATTCCATGATAAAGGACCACTTTTAAGTAACAGATATACAAAAAATTAGACTACAAAGAAATTATATTTTTTTGTCATCGTTTGGGACAGAAGTACTATTAAATTACATATATATATTGTAACAATCTACAGAAGTTATAAAAAAAATTGCCCTATAAATTTGTCACATATAAATGATATGACAATGGTGTCTTAAAACAAGCACTGAACACATGTACATATTGCACCAATAAAATGCATACGAGCCATTCCATGATAAAGGACCACTTTTAAGTAACAGATATACAAAAAATTAGACTACAAAGAAATTATATTTGTTTGCCATTTTTGGGACAGAAGTACTATTAAATTACATATATATATTGTAACAATCTACAGAAGTTATAAAAAAAATTGCCCTATAAATTTGTCACATATAAATGATATGACAATGGTGTCTTAAAACAAGCACTGAATACATGTACATATTGCACCAATAAAATGCATACGAGCCATTCCATGATAAAGGACCACTTTTAAGTAACCGATATACAAAACAATAAGACTACAAAGAAATTATATTTTTTTGGTGTTTTCTGGTTGCTACAAGTGTTATCTTTCTATCTTTAATTGAAACAAGATAAGTTTTTAAGATTTGTTACCATGGTAACTAAATAAAATATTTCAATGTGATGGACGTTACAGGACAATTTTTTTTCAATAAAAAGTAAACATAGTTCAACATTACCTTTATTATTACATAAATTAAAATCTGATGATATTGTGAGCCAGTTGGAACATTAAATTGCTTCAAATGTTCATAGAAGAAATGTTTAAACACTGTAAGAACTCACTGGGGTGTCAAGTTCATTTTGGATATTCATTTTTTTTAATTACGGTACATTTGTTGTTAATTTGTCATATTACTACATTTCACATTTCACAACAGCCTAATTGTCTCAATATTATTGTTTCTGATTTTTATGTTTACTTTCACTGGCAACAAGTTGACAATACAGCTGTCCAAATCTCCATCCTCGACAGCAAATGCTTCCTCTAGTAAATTTGTGTTTATGGTGTAATCATGTATCGTATCCTGATTATCCTCACTATGGCAAACCAGTGTTACTATTTGCACATTTTCTTCATCATCACAGTAGCCATCAATGTAGACGATGGCTTCCTCTGTTGGCTCTTCTTGTTGCTGAATAAATGTAAAATTATAAATAAATGC
The DNA here is from genome assembly GCA_002080005.1 of Gigantidas platifrons. Taxonomy (NCBI): domain Eukaryota; kingdom Metazoa; phylum Mollusca; class Bivalvia; order Mytilida; family Modiolidae; genus Gigantidas; species Gigantidas platifrons. The sequence goes on along the minus strand of MJUT01050874.1, from coordinate 588,431 downwards.
ATTGCCTTTGAATTCATCATTGCAAATGTCTGTCATTTATCATTAAAAGTAATGTAATGTAGATCAGACTATTGTTGAATCAGAGTGATATTTGTTGTTTAAATTAAGTCGTAATTTTTAAAAGGTGTATATATTAGATGGTTGATAATGCTGTGTAATATTTCCGTCTTCCCGTATGCCGTGATCACATTGGCAATATATTCGTCATGATCATAGCTGGAATATTGCTGAGTTGGCATAAACACCAATCAATCAATCAATCATTCAATCATTTACAATATGAACTTTCTGCAAGAGTTATCTCACATTTTAAACAAAATAAGTACTTTTAATGGTTTCGTAGGAAATAGGTTGAATTTAAGAGGACGGGAAATTGTAGGTAGAACAAAATACATGAAAAAATTATGTGTATGTAGTTGTCTGTAATATGAAGCATGTAAGCACATTTAAAAACCTGAATTTGTTTCTTCTACCTAATACTACATATACCCACAATAATGGTAGATAATCCCAAGCTACGAAAATCACAGCATCATTTTCAGAGTTTACAGCATTCAGATTACCAAGAATGTTGGAGGATGGGTTAATTGCAAAACATGAGCTATTGATTATAACAAGGATTTATATAGTAGGAAGGATATGAAACTTCGGGAGATTTAACATAGATTGTATGTAAGTATGTTGAGTGGCGAGATTACCCATAGTGCAATTCATTGACGATGCGCGTGCCTTGATTAAACGGGTGAAAATTTTCATCGCTTCAACATTTTAAACCAGTATTTGTAAGTAAATAAAATCATAATTACAGGTATAAAGTGAAAATATTTGTTCTAAATACCAATCATTGATAAAGTATCGACTATTTGTAGATGCATCACTCATATTTCATCAATAATTGACATTAATCGATTTTTCTCTTTTGATCTTCATAATCCCGCCTATTATGGGCGGTCAAGACTCGAATTTAAATTTCAAAATCCTCTCTTCTCTCATCATACCGAATATTGAAGCGTAGCCGTCATTTTTGTAATAATATACATATTTTTCAATGAATAGAAGGAGTTTTATTGAAAACAGTGCTCCCGCTTTGTATTTATTAAGGATTGTTTACATCATTTGTCAAAATGGCGGCGTTCTGGGTGGAAATGGGGGGTGGCCTATTTAAAAATCAATAAACTCCCTTGTTTGCATGAAATCGACATATCAATGTGTACAAATGTGTATTCGATATACCAAAAAATGTATAGATCAAAACTTGGCGTGATTGGTTTCTTTGTTTTATCATTTTTAATATGTTTTTAGAGGTATGAAACTCTACTCTACTATGTTTACGGGTATGAGGGGCGATACAGAATTTAAAAAAAAACTTTCCTATTGAACCTATATTGGCAAATCCAAGGATTGTTTTGCGTAGACGATGTATAACACAAACTTTGGCGTAATTGGTTGATTTTCCTACGAATTCTCAAGGCATTTAAAAATGAACGAATTAAGTTTTGCTCTGTACATAGCATAAACCCTAATCTCGGACTACATAAAACCTCGCCACGCGGGATAAAGCGAGAAAATACGAGATTCATATCCTTCCTACTATATAATTCCTTGATTATACGCATGTATTTGCATGTTGCAGATATTGTATGGAATATTTAAATGCTAAGACCAAAAAAGGCGTGTTTACTGTCAAATACCTGAAGAAAATGGGGCCATATTTTTAGAGGTTTTTTTTGCGACATCTGGGAATAGCCCTACTTGTTTTCGAAATCCGTCTTTGGTATACTACTTTTTCATCTCAATATCCAGTACGCCATTTGTAATGCTCATTTGTTATAACAATCTGATTCTAACACAGTTTTACACCTTCTTTGCACTTATTGTATGGTAAAAAACTAGTGATTGATTAAATTAAACATTACTGCAAGCAAAGAAAATACTGAAAATAAAATTTATAAACCGAGATGTGTGGAAAAATAGTTTGGGTCAATCAAGTGTTAATAAACATGCCTTTTTTATTGGCCTAATAATCCTCATTATATCATCATCATCCTGATCATTGTTTGAAATATCGGTACATAGGACGTTCAACCACCAATAATCAATAAATCAATATTGGTCTAATGTCAGGATAAAAAAATACATGGGTAAATAATTAACTTACTAATGCTTGTGTTTTGTACGAAGAATTGAATGATCTCCTCCCATTGTGAATGTTTAATTTAAGGTCCGAGATCAGTTGCCATGTCCCAACTGGCAACGACAAACTCGCCTGGTTTCTCCAGAGAGTGATGTCAACTTCTCCGGTTGAATCTTTAATTGTCACTCTTTTCCTATCTACAACTTCCTTGGTTTTTGTCGGTGTCGATGATTTTTCTTCTTCCTGAAATGGCATTAAAACAATTTTAATGGCTTCATTCAGCTGCAATATATATTGTCATTTTAATAACTCGTAAAACATATTCTGCATCTATTATTTTGACATTTAGTGCACATACAATGCATGTACAAGAAGGGCTCACCAAGAGCTTCTTTTGAAGGAGTAGACATTAGTAAGTACATGTATATTTATCTCATTCTGGTGCCAGTGGTGGTTATTTATATTTTCTTTAAATCATTACTAGCTGCTAAATGGCAATACTTCATGTTAAACTACTTTATTACAAGCTCTCGATTGATTACAATTTGTGCATCTCGATTTATGCATACATTTTGATACAACATCGACGGAGGTATAAGATGAAATACCGTTTAAGGTTCAGGCTCTAATGCTGAAAAACGTAAATTTCAAGATGTGTGGATGTTGGAGTTTTTGTTGCTCATTGATGATTCCAATAACGATGTTATGAGTAACTTTATATGACAAATATGTATTGCTATGTTTACAGAAAGACAGGCCAAGATATAGCCGGCAAAACCGAATTTGTTACTGGAAAAAATTTAAATAAACATGAAATTATTGTTTATAATAAAACTAAAAGTCTGAAATTTGAAAACTGGTTCAATGTGGTATCAGAAAAGACCATTCAACCATTAACTAAGTTGGTAAGTATCTTGTCTAATTTAGGGCATTAATAATTATGTACAAATAAATACATATTGGAGATATAAACATTTTTTGTAGTACAAATTATGGCAAGTAACATTCTTTTGTTGGTGAGTAAAAAATGTTTCCTTACTAGATTCGGTCCACAGGATCAACAATGAAAATGGTGTATGCAGTGGATCATGTCTAAAACAGAGAACAGCAGATGTAATTTTAAGTGTACAGAGCAACCGGCTAATTTTAGATCATGTTTGAATATATTTTTGATTCATAAACAGAGGACACCTGTAAATCATCCCATTGATCACAAAAACTGAAGAAAAATTCAATGTACTGCGAGAGTATAGTATATATCTTTCAGTAACATTAAATGTTTTAAACTGCAGGAAATGGTTTAATCACAGGAAATGGTTATGTCATTAAAGTGAAACAACATTGCACGCTACATTAGTAGTAGATACGATAAGATAACCCTCATTCCGCTTTTGCTCCATTTAGAGTTACGAATCGATCCCATTCAACGTATGGGAGCAGCGGCCGGAGTGATTCACACCGGGCGGTTTTTTGTCCTAATTCCGTTGTAAGTGGTTGGAAAAATTAACGGGGGTGAAAGATAAATATATTTAGGTAAACCTTGAGGTGCTAAATAATTGCTGCAGCAATCTATGGTAGACTTATAACCATCTGAAAATTTGAATGCATGAAATCTTCTTTCTGTCCGACATTTTGTTTACAAGTTGCTAGTTCACGCGCATTTGCCTCGTTTTTGAGATATCCTTATTTGGATCAATTTTATAGTAAACTCGACTTTTTCGTAGTAACAGTTTCCATATTTGGCATATATGGATAGGCTCCGCCCATCGCGAGAGTCTACGTAAGGTGTTATGGCGGACAAGTAACAATTTTCAAATACGAAACCGGTCTTGAAGATAGAATCAGGGATTGTAACACTTATTTCGTATCACCATTACTTAAAAATTGCTGGGAATAATAAGATATGACCAGATATGTAAAAAGAAAGTTGAAATATTCACGGAACGAAAATTTTAATTCGCTCCTATACGTTGAATGAGATCGATTCGTAACCCTAAATGGAACACAAGCGGAATGAGGGTTACGTTATCGTATCTACATTAGTAGTATCATAAGGAAATTTGCTATACCTTGACAACTTTCCCCATGAGGGTGATGGTATCTTTGTCCACGTTGATGGCCTCTGCTATCTTTGTGGGCTTTGGGACTGCATTCAGCCCCTGGACAGCTGCAGTTTTGATTTCATCTGGTACTGCTACTGGGCTTGTAACAGCTACCAGTGTGGGTTTATTAATCACAATCGTATTGTCTGGTTTCTTGATATAATTTCTTAGCATGACGCTCTTGTCAAGTGCTAACATTTTAACCTTGCCACTGTCATAGCAGATGGCTGTAATGTGGCCTGTACCATCTGCCAGTTGTAGTCTGGTGGCAGACCTCTCCATACCATCTGTTGTATAATTGGCTGTTGCAGCAACTGCAACAACCCTAACGTTTAGTGGCATGTGATAGGGGCTATTGGAAGCCAAACCACCTAGTTTCTGTATAGAGTTCATCTCTGAAATTAAAGAAATTTAAAATTAAAGAAAAATTTATGCATTTGAGGGTCAACTTGGCATATTTTTTTAGTATGACTAAAAAAATTTAAATAATGCACAGACAAGGTGTTTCAATTTGGAAAATGTGAAATTTATTTTGTGGCCTTTACATGTAGCTAATATTGATTTTGTCAGTTAGGGGTCCTACTTATACACATAAAATAAATACTTTTCTGAATACATTGTATATTTCATTGTATAGGTATTTTTTCAATAATTTCTACTAATTCTGTTGATTAGATATGTCATCTGCTAGCAGTAGCTCAGTGTGCCATGAATGAACGTAGTTCATTTTTAGACTGCATTGGAATACAGGAAACATAATGTAAGAAATATTTTACTTGTACATGTATAAGCAGGGGTTTATACCAGTATTTTGGGAATGGTCCTTTGGGGCACCTTTTTGGAAAGTTTTTACCTAAATATAATCTGGTCATTTTGGAATCAAAATTAGGAGAATAAGTTGATAATTTTGGGAATTCTGCATGATTTTGAAATAATTTCTATTTGGAATGAGTTCTTTTGACGAACGCTAAGGATGCTAGAAAAATCAATGATAAGTAAGACCCAGAACTGTTGCTTACAAGGGAATAGTTACATATACAGGCTTATGATCAGAGTAGAAAGATTCAAGAACACCATAGGCCAGAACACTGGCATCAATATTAGTGTAAACATGATCTAAACCAGTCTTGTAATCTGTGGTTGGAACTTTTAATAACTGTATGAAACCATATGCTTGCATTGTCTTTTGCAATGGATTTTTGTCCATAAAATCTAAATTGAAATCTCCAAGTATGATAGTTTTGTCTGTGAGTTGTAGATGGTGAGACAGTTCATTCATGAAATGACTGATGTTAGAAACACATGCTACTTTAGGTGGACAATAGACAAAAACAACAAGGAATACATGGCCATTTTTGGCAATATTCAGTGATGTAATTTCTATACCCCTGATTGTTTGTTTAAAACAATTTAGACATTCTTGTTTTGTATAAACAACAGACCCGTAGTATGGACGTCCATTAGTGGAAATATAGGAATCATTCCTAAGAAGGTTGAATCCATCTATTTTATACAGATCATCATCATCATTTGCATGCAAACGGCTTTCAGAAATTCCAAACACATCAACTTGCAAAAAGTTGTGCTCCTGCTTTAGATCGGCAACATGCAAGTGTAATGATCTAGTATTGTGGTAGATAATAGTAAGCTTTTTATCACTGTACTCCAATGTATTTTGACAAAGCTGTAAGCTCGCACTTTCTCTTAACCTGTCCATTTCAAGTACAACATTTGGAGACACAGAAATTTTTCCTTCATTTAATTCTAGTATTGCAAGACAAGATAAATTTCTTACTCTACTCAAACCAACATAATGCATGTGATTGTTTTTTCTTTTACCAAAATGTAATACGACATTGTCAAGTGTTGATCCTTGTGACTTATGAATAGTTTTGGCAGCAGACAACCTTAATGGAAACTGCCTTCTTCTGATTTTGTAAGCTTGATTATTTGCAATGCTAAATTTCCTTGTCTCTTCAAGAATAGGTGTCCATCTGCTACTAATACCTGGTTTTGTCAAATGTTTATACAGTTTTCTTTGATGTTTTCCAACAAGTTCTTCTTCAAATAGTACCCATATAATACTAACTCTGTCAGAGCCTTTAACTCTATAATCCAAGTATTTCATAATACATGGTGCACCGTTTGTGAGACCATCTTCAACACTTACATTGATACATATTTCTGCTGGCAACCCTTCAGCAACTTTCAATCTTGTAAGTAGGCCCATCGTTTTGGAGGAATCTTTTGGTATTCTATTCATTGCATTTTCATGCAATTTTTCATCTAGATCACCAGTTACACAATCAATGCTATCAATTACAGCTGTTTTGCTATTACTTATGCTATTAAAAACATCCTCATTAAAATTGTCTACTTCTTTCCTTGTTGTGAACAGATGTGTCCATGATTTATCTGCATCTTCCATTAGCATAACTTTATTCTTTAATACAGATATGTCATGCTCTGTAGCAATTCCTTCACGTAATCTATTTAAAAGTTTGGCAAAGTCAACATCATCCTTCTGACGCATTATTGTGTTTAACTCAAATAACTGGAAATTGTCTACCCACAAGTTCTCTGCAATTACACCATATTCGGTGGTATTAGAAGAAAATATCCAGCCATCCATAACAGGTTTTAACTGAAACAGATCTCCAATTGCTATAATGCTTACACCACCAAACCTTTCTTGTGTTCCCATTATTTCCTGCAACCTACAGTTGATAAAATTAAACATTTTACAACCTACCATTGACATTTCATCAATAAGAATCACTCTTAATTCCTTGTATTTAAGCCTATAAATGTTCAATTGTTCCATATCAAGTGGTTTATATGTAAACCCACTATTGGCAGGAATACAAAATGTTGAATGAATGGTATTTCCATTAATGTTATGATCAGCCTTACCGGTTGGTGCACACAAGATAACTTTCACTTCATCAGGGTTGGATCCAGGACAAACATTCAAGCACCTTATTAAACCTTGGTATATTGCCTTTGTGACAACAGATTTTCCAACGCCGGCACCACCAGACAGGAAATTATACAAAGGCTTGTCATTTGATTTGAACCAGTGCAAGATATGATAAAAGAAAGCTTTCTGTTTTGGATTAATTGACCCTCACCATTTCTCTATATTCTGTTTCGGGTAATTTGTGCATGTGTAGGTCATCATCAGAAATCTGTTTCCTTGTAATACCAATATCTAATGCAACATCATAATTTAACTGTTTACCTGGGTCAAAGCAACCATACTTCTCTGCAATGGTCTGGCCTTCATTGAAGTCTTGTTCATTTCTATGTTGGCATTCAGGCATGAAATCATTATTACAAGAATTTTCCTCTTCTTGTTCATTATTTATAAGATTCTCAACAAGATCCAATACACTGCATTGCTTTTCATATTCTAACCTCTTGGCAGATATACTGGCACTGTTTTTGTCATATAATTCTTTAACCATCGAGTAAGAACTAGGTATATCCAAATTTTCTTTACGCCAGGGATGAAACAACATCACCAGTTCTCGATAATAATTGTTCTCATCTCTTTGTTTATTAAATCTTACATACCTAAGAATTTTCTGTCGTTTTCTCTTCTTTAGAATCCCGCCATCTGACATATTAAGTTCAGTATTTGTATATTCAACATCTCCCTGCATGGTTCCCTCAACACTACTTTTAGAACTGTGAAGTTGTGGATCATCTTCAAAGGTGTCTCCATCAAACTCTTCAGGCAGTTCTGGTAAATGCAATGCTCCTCCCTTTTTTCCCCTTACTTTTGGAGGGTATACTACATCAAACCATGATGCATAGTTTGCTAAACACATTGATTCTATTGCCCTGGGGCGCCTCTGGTATCTTTTAATTATATTGTCAGTTTCAATGTTAGTTGAATTCATTGGCATATCTTCCAATTTTGTCATAGTCTTCAGAATTGTTAACCGATCTTCTGGTGGGCCTGTATTTAGAAATATTACACTTCTTGAAGCCCTACGTAAAGGCATTTGGAGAACTAAATAGACAGCCTCCTGTGCACCTACCTCTACATGTGTTAAGAACTTGTTGCCAATATGCCGTATTTGCTGTTTCAAATCTAGGTTATATTCTCGAGCCTCTTTCACAGCTCTGTGCATTAAATTTGACATTCCTCTCTGACCTTTTGATATATATGACACAATGTATGCAGTACATGAATATGCGTCCATAACAAATTGGATATCGATATTGGCTGCCCATGTCTTAAGCATTAATTTGTTGTACGAGTTGATACGAATTTCTGACAGTTTCCTTTTAAGGAATACTCTAGGTCTTTGTAAAGAGGAACGAATAGCATTTATATATTCTTGTTCTGACATACCCAACTCTTTGAGAAATTCTGAAAAATGTATGTCGGAGCCAAATTTGAGATCATTCAACTTCTTGCATATTTTTTCGTATCTGTTCTTGCTTTCTGCTATAAAAGTAGGCGTAATGTTTTCTTGGTTTTTATCCAATGGCACGAGTATTTTCGTCTCCAACATAGGAGGTATTGGATAATTGAAACGGCAGATTGATTTGCCTTTCTTCCTACATGTACGGGAATGTCTATGTGTTTGGTAATTGACTAGATCATGAATTTCAGGGTCATTTGCACATGTCAAGTGCTGGTCTATAAACTGTTGTATAGCATCATGTGTGTCGTTAGCAATGTCTGGGGCATTATAAACCCAAGAAACCATGTGAATGTGGGGAGAACCACGCTGTTGAAATTCAACACGGTAAGAGTAGTCTTTAATATTTTCTAATGGTTTACAAGGACCCATCATAATAGTACTCAGAAACTTTTGAACTCTGTACTCAAAATATCTGGCACAAGTTACTGGGTCAGATTTAATAAGCCTACATTTTTCATGCCATGATAAATTCAGTGCATCATTTGGGGACAGAATTTTGTTATCAACCAACCTTGCAAGTGTTACCAATAAGCTTTCCCACTTTGTTTCAGCAGCAGACAAAGAAATAAACCATGTAGGGATACCCAATTGTTTGATCATAGCAAACAAGTCTTTCTTGGCTGCCTCCCAGTATGCTGGTGAACCCCTCAAGGTTTTCAAAATTTGGTAACCTTCATTGTGCTTGACTAGCTTATCAACAGCACCAGGTGCCATTACATCTTGAACAGTAATTTTTTTCCCTTTCAACTTACATTTCC
>MJUT01050874.1:542001-557928 GCA_002080005.1 Gigantidas platifrons | reverse complement strand
TCAGTTCTAATAATTTATTGCTTTTTCGTACCGATACAAACATTTAGCAGGGAGGAATAGGGATCATTCACCAAATTTCTTACGACAGACGTCGCTGTTGTTCCATAAGTGGTTAGCTGAACGTTTTAATCTCGTTGACGCTTGAATTGTTTACATTGGCAACGAGAGCACCTTGATATCGTCTGCTCTTTAAACATGCCTCAGCGGTGCTGTGTACCTGGCTGTATTAATTCGGATGGTGGGCATAGATTTCCCAAAGATCCCACAAAGAAATTGAAATGGAGGGTGGCCATAAAGAGACTAGATCCATCTACCAAACGGCTATGGAATCCGGGTCAATACGACGTTGTTTGTTTCAACCATTTCGCTTCAGAGGACTACAGAACGACAGGATTTTTAGGTTATTATTTAAATTCTAACGTTGTATTTGTGTATAAAATTTATTTCTTTGCCATGGTCATTTATATCATTAGGGAGAAAAGGTGTATTTACTCGTAAAGAGTCGTATAAAAAATTGTGATGCTGCATTTTTGTGATACAGACTACTAGTAGGGCTTTTTGTTTTGGAAAAAAATTGTCACTTCATGACCAATCATAAAAATCTTGGTAAAAGGGTAAAAATCAAAACCGTACACAAGAACACAACATATTCATTTATACAGTAATATACAATTTTCAACAAACAATTTACACAGAAAAAGAACAAATATAATAAAAAAAAAACAAACTTGCAAGAATGAACAAATAGAATTTCTTTGTGTAACCACAGGTTCTCGACGTTCAATGAATAAAATGTAGGGTCAATGTGGAAAAAAAATAGTGTTAACAGTGACACTATTTTTTTCCACATTGACCCTACATTTTATTCATTGGTGTAACCTATAGACACATTTTCAAGTAACAAAGTTGGTATTTTTATAACATTTAAAGGGGATGTTGTTCAAAATATATCCAAAAACAGCTAAATGATAAAAAATAATAGCAAAAATAAATTTAAGTTTGTAATAAAAAAAATCCAGAGATATTTCAATAAAAATATTCATCATTCATCTGTATGATATGTATCCAGGTTAAGGAAAGATAAAACTTAATTGACATAGATGATCAGAGGTTTTATTTTTGAAACATATTTTCTTTTTCTCATTTTTGTTTAAATTTTTAGTTAAAGCCACACAATATAAAACTATTTTTAGATTCTTATCCCCCCTTTCCCACTTTTCACCATCAAATTCATGATTTTCTATTTTCAAAATTTAACAAATTCTTTTAAATTTCATGCAGTTTTTTGTATAATCATGATAAATCAACAAATGTGTAATTACAAATTCTTCCCTATCTCCCCATGTTTTTATTGAATCAGTCTAGAGAATCTAAAAATAAATTTGGTTTATATTATTTGTATTGTTAAAAGTGCATGTTGCTTTGTGGTTTCTTATTTTCATTTTCAGGTTCAAAGAGAGCATAAAGTATGGTAAATGATAAGTAAGTGGAAAATTACATGAAATAGTGTTAATAATTGTTCAGGGTTTTCAAGATATAAAGACTGTTCCAAAGTAGTACTAATTTAAATATATTTCTTTAGATTAAAAGGAAGTAACCAAATACTATAAAATTGGTATTTGTTGTCTCTCCATTAAGGCGAAAGAGCAAAGACTGGTTGGCTCTGAATCAGGATAATGTGTCCGAGGGGGGCAACATGTCTATCCACAGACTGTTGTTTCAATGAGCTAGCACTATAAAAATCCAATTTAAATTAAGTGTCTTGGTCTGGTATAAAGTGGATCTCATCATCTCAATGAAAATTTACTTGTTCTCACCATGCAATAGCTGAAAAATTGCTGAGTTGGCATTAAACAACAATCACTCAAATTTTAAAATTTGATGGAAGATAGCCAGTTGACCAGACAAAAGGGAATGTATACATGTCTTTTAAAAAAATTATATGTCTTTCTGTTGATTTGCATAGTTTTATGTCCATGGGTCCAGATCTTGTACAGTCCTTTTACTCGCCATTGGAATAATAAAAATAGAATTCAGTAATGTTATGTCTTTAAGTTCTTTTAGATTATTGTTCCTTACTTATAATTATAAAATGAAATAAGTAATCATATTCAGGTTTGAGTTTAGCCTTTATATTTCATTGCTTATGAAAAATAATGAAAATTAGGTATTTGTTATAAAAATATAACCTTAATTTTATGGATATATGTGAAATAGATAGTCTTGAAAAAACATTTGTTTTAAATGTACAGTCTTCATGCTTACTACTTGTCCAAATCTGGGGACAACTGGGTTCTGGAAATTTTTTTTTCAATTTGCCACAAGTAGGTAAAACATTTAAGGCAAATACTGAATTTAAGAATTATATTTTTTGACAAATGTTTGAAATAAAAAGCCCCCCATAATGAAATAATCATACATGTATGTATTACATTTTGTTTTATATTGATATTTGAATTGTTTTTGACACCTTCAAGTTCCAAAAATAACTTATTATGAAAAATAGTATTTTCCCATAAATAGCAGTACAATAAGTCCAAAAATGTATGCAAAGATACCAATATATAAATAACATGTGCTATTCATTATTGGGGGGCTTTTGTCATAGACCTGATAACAGCATATTTGTGTGTCAAATTTAAACTATATTATCCACCCTTGGTCAAACTTCTAGGGTTTGTCTTGTTGCAGTCATATCATGGGGAGCTTTTATTAAGTTTTTACTTACCTTGTTTAAGTAACTGTATTCATATTTTAGTTGAATTCACTTTTAATAATTATATTATTATTTTATCAGGTGACAGATCAAGATTAAAAGATGATGTAGTGCCATCTGTTTTTTACTTTAAGAGTAAAGAACAAACACCCACTATTCCAGAGGAATCACCAAGGGCTAAAAGGCTTAAACAGAGATCAACTACTGACCAGGCACAACTTTTCAATGATTTTGACTTTCAATATGAAGCTGTAATTGAATCATTTGAACACAGAGATGAAGAAGCAATCGAAATTGTAGATGATGTGCCCCGTGAACAAGGGATCCAATGTGACATTCCAACATTTTGTAAATTAAGTATCGCGAGTGTACAATATGATGACAAAATGATCAGTTATTACACTGGCTTTGATGACTACAACCATGTCTTAATGTTTTTTCAATGCTTTGGTCAAGCAGTATATGATTTAGAGTATAAATGTTCTCTACTGGATCCAAAGGATCAGCTGTTTATGACTCTCATGAAACTAAGGCAGGCAAAAGAGGACATTGAATTGGCAATGTTATTCAAAGTTTCAGAGTCCACTGTTTCCCGTATAGTAATAACATGGATAATTTTTCTGTTCTTCCAACTCAAAGAGTTGGATATATGGCCATCAAAGGAGATTATTGAACATACTATGCCATCTGATTTTCAAAAAAAATTTCCTAACACTCGTGTTATCTTGGATGCTACAGAGGTACCAGTTGAAAAGCCAAAAAATGTTAGTAGCCAAACCTCCACTTGGTCCAACTATAAACACAAAAACACGCTTAAAACCATGATTGGATGTAGCCCAAGGGGGGCAATTACTTTTGTATCTGATGCTTATGGTGGATCTGCTAGTGATAGACAGGTGATAGAGAAATCAAGAGGGATAATGGTGCAAGACTTATTTGCATCTCAAGATGTATTTGTAAACACACCTACATTTTTGAAAGGAAAATCCCAACTAGATCCCCAGGAGGTGGTTCATGACAGAATATCATCCAAATGGATTCATATTGAGCGAGTTATTGGCTTGTCAAAAAGCTTCAAAATTCTTAAGCGGGGAATTCCAGGTGGAAAACTTCAGCTTGGATCCAGAATAATATATGTGTGTTTTGTCATTTCTAATTTCAGAAAAAATATTGTTCATAAAAATGCATAAAAGTTGATGATTAAAAGGGTTTTTATATTTCAGTTATATCGTGGCGATCAGTTTTATTGGTGGAGGAAATCGGAGTATCCAGAAAAACCACAGACCTGCTGCATGTCACTAACAAACTTTATTACATAATAATATATATATAGAGACTTTGTGTCAACATGCATAATGTTGTATCGAGTACACCCCTGGATTGTTTGTACTATTAGAAGTTTTGTACATCTTCGTCATACAATGTGACAGCAATTGTATTGTAACGGGCTAAATGGTGAACTCAAATTATTAAGATTTAGTAATTGTCCATTTAGACTTCACAAGCAAAAAATAAGGGAAAACATGGCAAAATTAATGGAATACGATATGATTTAAATATACAGTGAAACACGTTTAAACCGAACCCTGAATAAACCGAAATCCTGCATATAAAGTTCTAATGTAGGAAATCTTTGTAAATTTAACCTGTATAAACCGAATCCTTGTCTTCTCCGAACACAAAAGTTGGTTTCAAGGAAGTTCAGTTTGGACAGGTTTCACTGTATCATTTATTTTCTGATCTTTATAAATTAACATAGTTTTTTCTAATACAATAACATTATACATGAAGAAAATAAGTCATTAAATTTGAATGTATTGATATTATTATAGCAATAACTTGATAAATATTTTTCCTTTTGTTTTTAATAATTACATGGCATTATAAAATGAAACTCGTCATTGATATTAGCAGATCGTGCCATCTTTCTGTCTCTACTGGTAATCAGTTACCATCACATCTAAATTAGATATATAAAATAGGTGTATAATTTTCTACTATCAATTCTGTCTTGAAGATTCTACAGAATAAACGTTTTGAAGTAGAATTCATATTCTCAGACCATTCTTGAAAAAAAATGATCTTTTAATTTCTGTTCGACAAAACTTGATAGCCAAACAGTAGAGCAACTATTGTGATCAAGCTAAATATTTGACATTACACAACTGATTACAATATTTTTTTTCATATCCATAATTAATAAACATTATTATACATTAACTTATTCTCAATGTCATAAAATGAATAAAATCAAAGCAATTGAATATATCAGGACCTGAGCTCTTACATGGTATGTGGATATACTGCATCAATAGCAAACAAAATCACTAATCTCCAGATACATTTTTTAAAATAATTATAGCAGTAATTTCTAATTTATATTTCTATTTATGCAAATAGTTTTAATTGAACAAAAATTTGTCTTGTATTTCAAAATTGAAATCTTGATAGTAAGTTCTTGCGTACAGTATACACATATCCTCTATAAGTGAATAATTTTATGCGTCAATTTTTGTATGTGTTAATCAACTTAACACTGAAAGTGTGATTAATTAGAATATGTCCTGGATTATTTAACAAATGACTTAACATGTATATTAAAAGATTAACTGCTAACACAATAACAATGTATGTCTTATGTTTAATTGTTAAACAAATGTTTAGTGGTTAAACACTAATCACTATTAAAAATTAGTGTTTGGTATGTCTTTCACTATAATTTAAATCCTACACTTGAGCCTAAGAAATAGATGTGCAGGATTCCTAACTATTGTAATTATTTAAAAACCTTCACTGGATTTCCCAAAGACTGAGATATATGGTATGGTTTTATGGTGTTTAATGCCACTTTCAACAATATTTCAGTTATATTGTGGAGGTAAGTTTTATTGGTGGAGGAAACCGGAGGATCCGGAGAAAACTACCGACCTGTCACAAGTCACTGACAAACTTCTACATTTTTGAGGCAATGAACGGCCTGTAATATTTCTAATAAAATATTTCCAGCTTTGCAATTAAACATTCACAATATGTTACATCAATAAAAATCTTCTGAACAAAGAGGTCACAAAAAGTATAAACAACAAAATAACAAAACTTTCTATTAGAAACATACATTTGACCTTGAACTTGGTCATAGTATTTACTAGATAATTTTAATACAGTATTTCCATTATCATCATATTGAAGGAAATCAAAATGTGGACCTGGTTTAATATGTTCATTTCTTCCTTTAAATGGACATTTAATCTCCACCAACGCATCATCATCAACAATAGCATATGGAGTTGCACCTAAATATGGGTGTTCAACACAAACAAACAAACCACATCCAATTGTTTTCAAATTATATGTTGATTCAAACACTGTTAATGCCTTTTTTTCATAGTTTTTCCCATGCAATGTTGCTTCGGTTGAAAAGCTTTTGGAGTTGGCCAGAGAATTACATAGTTTGTCTGTATTTCTATGGCATTTGGCCCTGCAGATTTCACCAAATCTAGATGCTGTCAATCTCCATTCCCTTGCCTCAAACCAGGATGAATTTCTACTTTGTCCTCTTGTTTCCTTTTCAATCCTTTCTGCTGCAATTTTGTCAACCTTAAAGAAACATGTAAAATATATGTTGTTACATAATTCCAGAACATATATATGAACTAGAGGTACTGTGAGCATGCTCACAAAAGGATACCCCAGCAGTCAGCACTTTCCTTACTATAACTAATTATATATATACAAAAATGTATATAATCAACCAAAATTTTGGATGCATATAAAGTTTGTTTATCTCCCTTTAGAAATGTCAGAACAGAATGATATTGCTTCATGTATCATGTATATGTACATATAATGTAATTCCTTTGTGTAACAGTTTAGGAGAAGATGAGAAAACAAGACCTAGACAAACAGATTTCTATATACCCCAAACTCTGTTTGCAGCGGTATAAAATAAGTGCATCTAATGTGTTATTAAATGATACCCAACAATTTACCCTCATTTTTGTTCTTTCAAGGGCAATAACTCTGGAACTAAAAATCTATTGAACCCAAAGTCCAACTTGATCTGTATTTTATGGTTCAAGTTGTAATGTTTTGAACTAAGTTTTATTGAAATTGCTCTATCCATTCTCAAGTTATTGTCTGGAAACCATCAGGGGATGGACGGATGGACACACAGTGTGACAAGAGTCAGAGGGTATCACAAAAGCTGTCTTGTCTGGAACAGTAAAACTATACCTTCAATGCATTGTTGATCATATGTTCTGTAACAGGTAATTCACAGTACCATTGGTCTATGGCAGCTGTCTGAAATATAATGAATATTATTGTCTTAATCTAATATGGTACAACGGTTTTAACTTTCGTCTTGGGTTTTCAAGGCATTGATTTTGAATATAGAATTGCTGAATAAGAGTGTCGCAGACGAGTCAAGGAAAGTGTGTCAAGCATAATAAATTTATATTTCTTATAGAATTAATGTATATTGTTTTCGTGTCTTTTGATTGGACAAGAAAACTGTCACCTATTTGATTTTGAACTGTTCAAACTCTATGAACTTTTCTGTACCGGAAATACTTTTTTGTGTAACTAGTGTAAACAAGATGGCATTTAATGGTACTTGCCTTTGATCTTCATACCCCTCAGTTCTATACATGTGATTATTTCCCACTTTCCTATCCAAGAAATGATCCGATTTGACACTGATATAATTAATCAAAACATGACCATTTCCCAGAAAGGTGCGGATAAGTTATGTAGAATAAAATCATGTCGACAGCGTCTTCAAATAATGACTAAGCATAAAATATAGTTACCATATATTCTTGTAATGAAATGAATGTCCTATTATTTGTGCTATTATGTAGCATACAAATGAAGAAAGAAATTTACCTGAATATCTGCTCTTGGATAAATATATCTCAAAGATATATCTTTTGAGGTTGCACTGCAGTAATTAAATACTGTATTTCTGACTCTATCATTAAAACCCTTGTCATTTCTGTACTTCAAAGGTCTTGGGTCATCAAAAAAATCTTCTGCAACTCTGCGCTTGGATGATAATTTTTCGGCCTTAACAGGAGAACCTAAAGCAGAAAAAATAGACATGTTGGCACAATGGTTCTATATATATCATTATGTGATAAAGTTTGTCAGTGACTTGCAACAGATCGGTGGTTTTCTCTAGGTACTCCAAAGAACTCTTCATCTCTCCAACAGAAAACTATCACTGGACGAAAATAAAGATAAAACTAGGAAGAACTGTTTTAGATACTTATGTCTCCCCTTAATGCAGCCATCTGTACAACAATAAGTTAGACCTTATGAGTTGAATGTTGTGGAAAAAAATCAGACTAAAACAATATGTCTCCCTTCCTTCGAAGGGAAGACATAATCAACCAATTTTTTGCAGTAGTTTTCAAAAAGGGCAAATAAAAATATATCTGTTTCCAGCTACCTTGCTGCAAAAATTGGGTATGACAATTAAAAAAAAAATATATTAATAGGGAATGAATCAGAACTTTAATGGCGTTTAATACTAAATAGCCATATTAAAATGTTATTTATTATGTGCTAGCTGTGTAGGTATTTTTGGGGGTAAAATTTAGTGTCAGTGGATGTAGGGTAGAAGAAAACATACATATATTTTATTTTAGTCTAAAAAAAAGTGAAAAGGATTTACCACTATAGACTGTCTTCGGTTTATTAAACATCATCAAATTATCGGTTGCTGTTTTAGCCACTCTAAGTGTTCCAGACTCTGTAAATTCTTTCATAATTAGAAATACTGTAGCAATGTGTTTGCAAGTACCATGTGGACCCCTTCCTGCCGGGCATTCGCAATGACTGTTCAATGGATCTCCACTCTTCTTTTCAATTTTGATCTTGAAGTTATAAGTAAGCTATAAATAGTATTAACACATTTGATGTTATGCTACAATATCAATTATGACAAATTTTAATTATAAAGATAAATTATAAAAGCAAAAATTGCTATGTTTTACTGGAATAGCCCTTAAATTATAATGGTGAATAATGAAAACATTTTGATAAAAAAAAGAATTTAAAGAACTTTTGGATTAACAGTGATTTATTGCAGACTGAAAGATAGCTAAAATGAATAAATCCTGGACTGACAAAATATACATTTATTCATACAAAATATCATACATGCAACTTACTTTCTGTTTCATGGCAGCCCCCACAATTCCTGTCAAATAGATCTCATCTTTAAATTGTATTGAACATGCCAATATTTTTAAACTTTCAAGCATCAGCTTGCCTTTCTCAAGTGCTTTTATGTCACCAGTACACTGTCTGTCTCCTACAAAATACAATAATAGAGAGATACGTTGTTAAGTATTTCGTGTTGGGTATTGTAACTGACAAGGACAATTATGGTCATGTACGTTTGAGTTCTCTAAGGTATATTCCAGAAAAAAATGTATGGAGGAGTTGGAAGGCACTACAATTTATTGATATATATGGGGTAAAATATTTTTTTAGAAAACAAATACATTGTACACAAATTTCTTATCAAATTTGCATGTGTGGTGGGTTTGAATACCCTAAGTAAAATGTTTTGTTGCAGGCTTATGAAATTATAATATGTATTTCATTAGTGAAAAATTGAAAAAAAACAACTCAGAATGAACATTTGAATGGTGCGTCCTCGGAAAAATATTTGCCCTGTCTAACCTTAATTTGCATAAATAATTGACAGTGTCAGTGGCAATTCAATCTGTGAAAGTTTAAGTCCTGCAAACTCATGCAATGATGTGTTTCACAATGAATCTTATAATTAATACCACCTGATCATAAGTTCATAGTAACAAATGACTACATTTATACATATAAAAACAACTTTTTATTCATTTATTGAATAACTACCTGCCAATCTATAAACAAAGTATGCATCAATCTGTTCCATTGTAATTTTTGGTAACAACACTTTGTGATCTTGTATGAGTTGCATAAAACCAGTTATGGGCCATCCTACTTCTAATGGATGTGGCAGTATAGCTGGATCACTTTTAAAATTTTTATTTCTTTCATATGCCTCTAATCTGGAAGTAATTCAAGTTTAATCCCTATAGATTATATATAATGAAAGATGACATTCAATACCGCCATTCATATATTATCCTGCAATGACAGCATTTACCGACCAATATAGCCTGCCAAATATTTTTTTTTTATAATGGTCAGTTATAAATAGAATACAATTTTATATTTGGCAAACTCATCGGGGCACTTTGGGGGATATTGTTTTCAAATACATACACAAAATTATTTAAAATACTTTGATCATCGTCCAGTAAACGTTTATTTACGATTTAAAATTGCAGGTGAAATACAATACATGTGCACTGTCGAAGCATACAGGTAAATATGTGTAATCGGCGCAAAACATGGGAAAAGGTTCGGTGAAGCCTCGCCTTTCCCCCCGTTTCTAAGCCTCATACACATATTACCTGTATGCTTCGACAGTGCATAAGTATTGTATATTTGTATATATACGCTCTCACCCCATATGGAATTTACTGACCCCGTATATATCATATTAGGTCACTAACACACTGTCTAACTAATAATATTATACTTAGTGTTTTATTTACACTATTTGTCTTTGTAAGCAAGCCGGTCTATAGTATTTTTTTCAATTAAATGTTGTGTGTCAAATATTTCAAGCACAAAATGAAGAAATGTCATTATCCATGTACATCATGGTGTAGATTGTAGATATACGTTTTGTCAGTCTTTTACTCAGGGGGTCAGTTTTGATGGCAAACCTTCATAAAATCATTCCCAGATATTACGTCCCTTCTAAAATGATTTACCTTTCTATCAATTGTAACTTTCTTCCTGATGTAGTCGCCCCTCTCGCTTACCAACTCCTTCTTCAATTCCGGTACAGCCAGATGTTGAAAAGTTGCCGCCATTTGTTTATAGTGATACAAGCGTCTTATTGATTTTAAAGAGTTCAATTAACCACTTATGGAACATATACGCCACCTTGCGTGAAAACGAGTGAATGATCCCCATTAGTGGAACAGGAAGTGTTTTCCCTTCCGGAGCACCGGATTGCACTCGCGTTTTGTTTTCAAACAATTTTGAAGTGTTTTGTAGACATTTGGTTGTCGTTTTGTATTTTTTCTTTAGCTTTTTTATTTTCAGTCTTTCTTCGATTGCCAACTTCTGGTTACCTTTTTTTTTTATATTCAAACCCTTATTACACAGACATTTTTCTAATGACAGCAAACTGTAACAGGAATATTTTATTGACAAAGTCTAGGATCTCTTCCTGTGTTGACAGTTTGTTAAATTTGGAGTATTTAGTTCTTTGTTTTATTTTTAATTTACCACGGTCTTGTTTTAATCTATTCGAATATTGATGTTTTATACTGTTCCCTCGAATTGCTCTGGAATAAAACAAAATGTAGTTATGCAATAAAAATATAGTTATGTAATTAAAAAATATATAGCTATGTAATAAATAGATATAGTTATGAAATAATTATAGATTATTATATGACATTTTGCATATCACATGCCATACCATAACTATCTCTTATATCCTTCAATACGTCTTTCTTCATATTTGTGAGAGTTTACCGTTTTCGGCTTGATATGCGATATGATGCAATACTATCATATTATGTAGAAAGGGAAGCGAAGTAATTCTTGATTAATTTCAGATCATTCTCAATTTTCCTACTTGTGTTTCTGTTTTTCATTTGATAAATGAAGCCAGCAGTGTCATCATTCGTTGCATAACGAACATTTTCCCTGTTTCCCCCCTTTAATTTCCATTTTGACAGTAGCAGACGACGGAAGTAAACAAATATACATTAATAACGAATACTGATCGGACCGGAAAACGTGAATTCCGGGAAAATATTTGTTTTTCCAAAAAAGAGTTTATAATTGTGAAAAACTAAATACTCGATCTCATGCAAAATTTCCGGCCGCCATTTTGAAAAATACATATTACACCCCCATGTAATACGGATAAGGTTATTACACCCCCTGGAGATATGACTTGTTGCGCTTCGAATTTATGACACATGCAATATCAAACATATCTTGACTAAGTTATGTAATGAATAGATGTAGTTATACAAATAAATAAATATAGTTATGTTAAAAAATAGTTATCATTGACTGTAGGTCTGAGATTGAGATCATGTACACGCAGCAAGAAATCTCAAGATTATTAGATAAACGTTAGAGAACATCGAACGGGTAATCAAAAAAGGACAATCCAGAGAAACTGGTAAGATAGGGTACATAAGACGAAGAAAAACAAAACAAAAAGACAACATAATATGTGTTTGACACCACTAGGCGCAAACAAGCACAACGCAAATAAGACATGCGCACTCCTACAAACCACAAATATGGCTGCAACCAGTTGAGACCTTAAAATTCTATATGGATTAAACAATGCAACAATATAATTTATGCAGTGATGGACTATGATAAGACGAGGTTGAAGATACCAATGGGGTAATTAGAATCCATAGATTTTTTAAACAATAATTATTTCCAATTGTTCAAAATTTCTCCGTCAATAGCACATACTGTATAATAGAGGTAAACATTGTGCTACTTCAGAAAGAAAGAAAACATTATTGTATATTATTGTGCCGTATTGTCAATATCTATATTATTGTGCCGTATTGTCAATATCTATATTATAATATGTTCCGCTATATAAATGATGTCGTTTCACTAAATAATTCTAAGTTTGGTGACTATGTTGATCGCATCTATCTCACTGAGATTGAAATAATGGATACCAAACATATACTTTGTTCTGCTTTGTATGTGGAGACAGCTAAAAATTGAGAGTAAGAGTGCTAAAGAATGAAACTTTACCACAAAAGAGATTATTTCGTTTTTACTATTGTGAATTTTCCATTTATATTTAGCTATATTCCAGAAGCCCTTGTATCTCTCAGTGGAAACGATATTCCAGAGTGTGGTCCCTATAATGATATCCTTCATGGAAATCTAATGCTAACAAAGAAGCTACCGAACGAAGAGTTCATATTAGTTAATGTCATCTCTCCGAAAAAGTGTTTTTGGTTGGTAGAACATTACGGAATATATGTGGCCTTGAATATGAATATGTTGTTTGTCGTAATAGCAATCCCCTCCTTTCTGTTCCCATTCATGACTTAACCCAGAATATTCAACAAGAGTAACACGACGGGTGCTACTAAGGGATCAGAAACTGCCTACCCTTCCAGAGCATCTGTGTTCATCCTCATTTTAGTGTGGTTCGAATTGCTCAATCTTTAGTTGTCTGTGTAGTGTTGAGTCTTATGTCGACCAGTGATTGTCGCCTTGTCATTTGTCTTTTGGCAATTGCTTTGGCTACCTTTCTTCGACATACATCTTCTGGTTACCCCTTTATTATCGTCAACAACAAAGCTTATTCCATTCTCACTGGTCAATATGAAACATCATTGACACCACATTAATCTCAAATTTAAAAAAAATAAGGAAACAGTGAGCTATTTGTAGATACAGATTACTACACTTTAACCTTTTAGAAATAGGTTCAAGCTGTGGTCAAATAAGAAGACACGGTTTCTAGGATACTATTTATCATGCTAATAATTGTAATTTTGAATTTTTGTTTATTAATTAATTCGGGGAAATCCAAGTTTTATGAGAAAATTGTTTTTCCCGGAAAGATTCAAGATATACCAGCTGTCGCTGTTCATTTTCTTTACCGATAAAACAATTAATAACACATTATTCATATTTTATTATTAGAAAATAAACTCTCCAAATAGTTATTAATAAATATGACTTGCAATGCACATTTAATATGATAAATACGCATTATAATACTAATATTTCAAGGATCCTTTAACAAACGTAATAACGTTGAATTACGATCCTACTTATAATAATGTAATTGGTTGTTATTTAGTCTCCCTCCTTGAAACAAATAAAATAACTTGTAGAATATGTACAGTAATCACTTCTAATTTTATCAATTGAGCTTTATGTGCCGACACTCTGCACTCAACCTGTTTTGTTACAGGTTATTACAAAGCTATATGATGGTTCTGATGATTTAATCTTTTTCATATCCGAAGCCAACCAATACATGATGTGCTCATTACATACTGCAGTGTAAAATGACAACTACAATTTTAAAGGAAATGACTTATTTGTTTAACTCTCATAGGAACCGGTCGATTGTTATGTTATCGATGAAACTCAAATAGATAAACAAACTGTAATAGCGCCTCCCATAACACGTGTGTCGTGGGTTTGTGACAATGACTATAAAATACCTGGTCGAACATCGGAGAGAGACGGCAGTTCCGGGAAGTTATCCAAGGCATATCCGAACGTTTGAAAGTTGAGAAAATCAACATTTAATACACATCTGTGACATTTCTAAAATTAAACTCCGTCCTATGATGAAGAGAAAGACAATAGAACTAGGATTAATATTATATCTATGTTTATGTTTGGCGGTAATAAGTGTCCATGGGAAATCTTTGAAGCGGAATACACTCTACGTAAGTAGGAAATACATTATTTTACTTTATTGTTGAACTTCGGGTTGATACACTTTAAATAGGTAGAAAACATATTAATTAAATTTATAGTTAATTTAAACGTATTTTATTGAAAAAAAATGCATGGATATTATAATATGCAATGGAACGTAGGATTCAGAAACAAGCGTAGTGTGTATAGCAACCTGTTTGCCCAAAACACATGGAAATGTGGAAATACAATGTTATTTTTGCATATAACTTTGAATACATTGAGATTACAAGGGTGCATATATGATATACTAGATAGATACTAGATATTGTACCTTTCTTACTAAAAGAAATAACAAAATAATATTCTAAGTATAACCTTGAGTGCCTGAGAGTAAGCAGATACATAACTATATAAATATACTAGATGAAAAAAAAACTATTTTCTACAGAAAATGAAATGGAAATATTCTAAAGTTCAGTTTTGATTTATTCTATGTATCATTATCTATTATGACTTTTGTCTTTTCTATATTATTATTATTTTTTTTTAATAATGATAAAATATTTATTACTACACCAATACTTGGGAGTTATATGTATCTAAATGCGATGCAAATAATAGCCAACATATTCTATACAGTATACACATATTTCAAATAATTCGCTGGTCAAATACAATAATGAAAAATAGCTTGAAGTCTTATTAAGTCTGTAGATCTCACAATGATGAGATTGATAGAGTAAGTGTCTGACAAGATAAGAAATAAAAATAGAGAGATTAAACACTGACTGTGGGAATTCCCACTAACACACACACATTAATACATAAATACCAAAAATCTCCCCTGGACAACATTAAATGATATATACAATAGTAACCACTATATCTGTATTGTAGTAGCTCTATGGACATTTGATTAAAACATAAATTGTTTTTAAAAACTTATAGAAATAAAACAAAAAGTAATATAGAATATTAATTTTGATGCACAAAGTATCTTATATTAATAGCATTAGTTAGACTGAATCTCTGTACTTTAGCAAGGTTGTAAAAGATTTGTTACAACAACAGAAGCTGAAATTGAAGAAAAACGTTTAATATTAAATGTCGATGTCACCAAGTATTTAATAACTGCTCTGTAACCATTGTAATGCCAAAAACATAATCAAAAGACTTCAGTATTTCATTAATTAACAATTTAGTTCTTTATTTTCTTACATATTGTTGAGTAACAACATGATTTTGTAAGTGTGTATTATTTGAAATGACTTGTTGAGGTTCAACAATTTATGCAAGTCACATTTTTATTGAATTAAACCTAAAAAGGTATTTTAAAGTCTTGTATTTTCTGTTTTAGCAGAAACTGGCAAAAATATTGCATACTGTATACAGTTATACTGTAACGTGTATAATGTGTGCAGTGTGATATATTATGCAAGATATCTGAACTGGGTTATAAGAGCAGTGGTATTAGGTCACCTACAACTATTAGATGCCTTACAAAAGATTTCTACTTGCAGCTTAACCCACGATGTTAGCTCTTTAGAGGATGATAATATAAAATGTCCAATTTTTAATAATACAAAAAATATACACTATACGCCTTCTGTGTATCGTCAGCTAACTATGTACTTTCTAAGTATTCATATCACTACATTATAAGGCTGTCATACATTGTCAGCTAACTATGTACT
>MJUT01050874.1:520992-541804 GCA_002080005.1 Gigantidas platifrons | reverse complement strand
GTCAGCTAACTATGTACTTTCTAAGTATTCATATCACTACATTATAAGGCTCCCATACATTGTCAGCTAACTATGTACTTTCTAAGTATTCATATCACTACATTATAAGGCTGCTATACATTGTCAGCTAACTATGTACTTTCTAAGTATTCATATCACTACATTATAAGGCTGCCATACATTGTCAGCTAACTATGTACTTTCTAAGTATTCATATCACTACATTATAAGGCTCCCATACATAGTCAGCTAACTATGTACTTTCTAAGTATTCATATCACTACATTATAAGGCTCCCATACATTGTCAGCTAACTATGTACTTTCTAAGTATTCATATCACTACATTATAAGGCTCTCATACATTGTCAGCTAACTAGATACTGTCTAAGTATTCATATCACTACATTATAAGGCTCTCATACATTGTCAGCTAACTATGTACTGTTGGATATTAACAATTACATCATAAGGTTACCATATATCGTCAGCTAAATACATACTGTCCAATCATTAATACATACAGCATAAGGCTACCATATATCGTCAGCTAAGTATGTACTGTCGAATTATTAATAAATACATGATAAGATAGTGATATATCGTCAGCTTACTACATACCAACTTAGCATTTATACCACTATATTATAAGATTATTCTATATCGTCAGCTAAATATATATAGCACTGACCAAGTATTGATGCCACTACATCATAAGGATACCACATATCATCGATGAACTATCATTATATAAGACATATGTAAATCGTCTTATTTACATTCTTAATAATAAATATGTTTTTCTTTATTTTTATTGCGATAGATAGTATGAGCGATTACACACAGCTAATAGCCTAATAAGTTCCACATATCCTACTTGGATAACAACTGGGCGTTCACTCACAAAAAAAATACCATGCCTATGGGATTTGTAACACATTTGCATTTAATAGAGGTCATGTAAAATCTACGTTTCACAAAAACTGGCTGAGGCTCTAATTGCACTAATGCATTATCAACATGTAGTATGGTCTAATTGGCTTATTATTAGATTCTGATCAAACTCTTGACCTGTCTTATTAAGAACTGTTTTCAGTATCAGCAATTATCTATTTGAAATGATGAAAAACTTCCAAAATTCTTCCTATAATTATATTTACAATATAATATTTGATAAAAGCTTTTATCTTAAATTCACAAGAAACAGTTAATTTGATAGAATTTATGTCTTTTGAGAATAATTAGAAGACAGAAAATGTCCGTATCTAAACACCTACAACGACTTACGTGTTATATTTAATTGGTGATCGTGAGTTCGAATCCCGCGCATGGCGAGGTGTACCCCATACACCTTAGTGTGATAAAGTTTGTCAGTGAATTGCGGAAGGTCGATGGTTTTCTCTGTGTAGTTGGATTTCCTGCACCAATAAAACAGACCGCCACGATATAGCTGAAATGTTGTTGAAAGTGGCGTTAAGCACCATAAACCCTAAACATACAATTAATTGGCGATCTGTAATGACTTATTGATGATTGCATTATTAGAGTTTTGCATGGATGTATTTTAGTTAAAGTACGGTTACTAGGAATTGGGTTGGTATTAGACCACAATACAAATGTAATTTAATGATATTTTAAAGAGGAGTTTTAGTTAAGCACATACAACTAGCTTAGCCCCGCCACTTGTATAAGCGCCTATACAAAGCCAGGAAAAATGAGTGGTCACACATATGCGTGTTAGAGGTGTCGATCTTCCCTCTGGTTCTGAATTTTGGAACAGTTCTGAAAGCGTGATATTTTTTGTTTATAATTTTATATTGCTTTAGGCCCCATACAACTAGCCTAGATATGTCACCTTTTTGTTACTGAAGTGAGCGGTGATATATTACCTCTGTTTCCACGATGTTACTGAAGTGAGCGGTGATATATTACCTCTGTTTCCACGATGTTACTGAAGTGAGCGGTGATAGATTACCTCTGTTTCCACGATGTTACTGAAGTGAGCGGTGATATATTACCTCTGTTTCCACGATGTTACTGAAGTGAGCGGTGATAGATTACCTCCGTTTCCACGATGTTACTGAAGTGAACGGTGATAGATTACCTCTGTTTCCACGATGTTACTGAAGTGAGCGGTGATAGATTACCTGTTTCCAGGATGCTACTGAAGTGAGCGGTGATAGATTACCTCTGTTTCCACGATGTTACTGAAGTGAGCGGTGATAGATTACCTCTGTTTTCACGATGTTACTGAAGTGAGCGGTGATATATTACCTCTGTTTCCAGGATGCTACTGAAGTGAGCGGTGATATATTACCTCTGTTTCCACGATGTTACTGAAGTGAGCGGTGATATATTACCTGTTTCCAGGATGCTACTGAAGAGAGCGGTGATAGATTACCTCTGTTTTCACGATGTTACTGAAGTGAGCGGTGATAGATTACCTCCGTTTCCACGATGCTACTGAAGTGAGCGGTGATAGATTACCTCCGTTTCCACGATTTTTCGATTATATCTTGGAACTGTTACGACAGTATAACATTCTTATTGTGTGTGTTTTTTTCCCTATTTTATTCCATTGTCCTTATTCTGTTGAAGTAATTAAAACAAATATTGGATAATTATATTATAACGATTTATCATTCTCTATAATTAGTTAAAACTGTTTACAAACATATTGTAAATTGCTATTTATTGTATGAATATAGAATAGTCTGTTAATGATTTTTTTCCATGATCGATTGAAAAAAAAAGTAATTTTTACTAAAGTAATTAAAACTGAATACATTTAGAGTTGAATATTGAGTGTTAGTAATTAAAAGTTTGATTAATTTTCCTGTCGTAAATATTTTCTGTATTCAGTACACTACAGATAATTAGAAAATGTGAATAAACATACGTTAATTGTGTAGAAACCGTCTTTATCAAAGCAGCCTTGGCAGAGATCGTTACCGCTTTACAAATATCTGCCAAAATGACAATTTAATCAAAACATCTGAAGATAACGAAACAAGCATTTTAACCGCATTCCGTCGTTACATTAACAGTTTTAAGTACATTGAAGAGATTGAGTGATGTTTTATTGTTTTTGTGGCTTAGTATATGTTTAACGCTGTCCATCTTCATGTCTTTATAGACTACAATAGTTTCGACATAATATAGACAATCTTACATCGTATTTAGACATACCATATTACATAGACGTCAAACTACTTAACTTATATTATACATATGACAATCTTAAGTGTCATGAAGATTAAATATTCTATATACAAAATTCAGGATAAGAACTCAGTGTTCTCTGGATTGTTCGTCGGTTTTCATTAATGATTGATTGATTTTTGGTGTTTCAACGCACTTTCAACAATATTTCAGCTATATCATGGCGACCAGTTTTAGTGGTGGAGGAAGCCGGAGTACCCGGGGAGAACCACCGACCATGAGCAAGCAACTGGTAAACTTTATCACTTGCGACTGCGAGTCGATTACACCCTTTTACTCACGCCGTATTGGTGATGGGCTTGTATGAGTTGTTAGATCCAGCGATCTAACTCATTGAGCCACCCGGGCCCCCGGTTTTCTTTAACGTTTATTTCAAACAACCTAACCATACAGTGTAGTTTTTTTTGTCTTGTTATTATTTATTAGCTTCCGGTGTCTGATGCATTGTTCGTCGTATTTAGTTCTTTTATAATGAAAAGAGGGGCCCCGGGTGGCTCAATGAGTTAGATGGCAGGATCTAACAACTCATACAAGCCTATCACCAATACGGCGTGGGTTCGCGCCTGGCTTTGTAAATTACAAAAAGGGTGCACTCGACTCGCAGCCGCAAGTGATAAAGTTTACCAGTTGATAGTCCATGGTCGGTGGTTCTCTCCGGGTACTCCGGATTCCTCCACCACTAAAACTGGTCGCCATGATATAGCTGAAATATTGTTGAAAGTGGCGTTAAACACCAAAATTCAAAATCAAGTCTATAATGAAAAGAAAGTTAATAAAAACGTATATATTAAATGTAGTCCATTCGATGCGTTTCTAGAATAACCTTCGTTAGGTGCACTCCAGGCCAAATGAGGGTCAGCGATTCCCCTAATATAAACAGGGGATTGAAGCACTACCTTTCACATCACATCATTGAATACATAAAAAGATCAAGGGATATGGCCTTGGAAATCCAGGTATTTACTTAGGATTGGCATAAAAATATGGCGGGTTTAGTTCAACCAGTTACAATTTATTTTGGAATTATGAATTCCGAAATAACATCGACAAAAATATCATTTGACATGATACATGTAAGTAATATTTGTACCTCCCTCTTAAAATGGTTGTAATATACAATCAGTCTGATGACGATGTCGTACATGACAGTTTCTATATGTAATGGAATATGAAAACTTTCTCAATTATTTTGTCTGATTTCATCAAAATAATTTCCCTGCCATTCACATTGTGTCTAAGATAATAACTGTATCTACAGAATTAGTTTACAGACTAAGATAGTTAAAAGAAGATGTCAAAACTAATAAGTCAGGAGAAATAAATGAATAAAGCAATAAACAGATTCCTCTTGGAAGCAAGTTATTATGTTAGATTGAATAAAAACGTAGATATATAATTTAGTGCGCATGACGCGTTTCTGTAATAACCTTCATCAGGTACGCTCAAGGCCAAACTATTTAATTTATGTGAAAAGAAAAGACACATGCAATACGTTTCTTAAATATATTTAATTATATACATGATAAAAATAGTCAGTTAACTTTGTACATGTTTCCGTGCGTTCTGTAGTGTAAACTAACAATTGTACTTTTGAACTTTATTTCGTTCGTGTTAATGGTTTCTGTTATGAGAACATATTACAAATTTAATAATGGCGTATCTTCATATTATGACGTCAGATTTCCCACACATGGAAGTTGTTCAATAGATCATAAAACACAGATATTCCAGAGCTTGTGGTTCCTATCATGATGTCCTTGATAAAGGGTTACAGATAACAAGGAAGCTACTCAACCAAGGGTTTCTAGTGGTTAAGTTGAAGTCATTACTTCATTACTACGATCGCCACCATGAGTTTGCTAATCACTACTGATTAATCACCGGTTTGCAACAAGAGTAACACGACTGGTGCCACATGTGGAGCAGAAACTGCCTACCCTTCCGGAGCACCGGAGTTCACCCTCGGCTTTTATTGTTATTCAATCGTTAGTTTTCTCTGTGATGTTTTGTAGATAATTACCCCTTTAGCCATTGTATTGTCTATTCGTCTTCGATTTACGGTTTCCGACTACCATTTTTGGTATCTTTATCTTCATCTAAAATTGGCTAAGAGTACAGACGACTGAGGGAGATCAACCTTTGTTTTTATGAACAATAGCAATAATAATAATAATAATAATAATAATAATGATGATAATAATAATAATAATAATAATAATAATAATAATAATAATAATGATGATGTTAAGAAGAAGAATAGGAAGAAGTTGATAAAAGTCACAACAATATATAATACATCCGTGAAATAACAGTATATAAGTAATAATAATGAAATAAACGTTCAATAAATATACACATATCCAACAAATTGACACTAATCATGTTAATAACTCGGAAAATGACGGTAAATAATATAAATGACAGTAAATTAATTTCCCCTGATTTACTTATCTTTACAAACTCCTGAGTTATTTAGTTCGTTCATATTATGTATAGATAATAATTGTAGTAATTTAACATTGAACGGGTTTTCTCCAATAATTAGGGATTATGTATGTACGTGAGGATCAGCATTTTACTCGCTAACATTAAGACGATTTCAATTCAGATAAGCCAATTTAGTTAAGCAACAATCCATTTCGAAAATTCAGCATCAACATATCAATATAAATTGCTGTTCACCGAGTTACATGTTAGGGTTGACATGTTACCCGTATGTGGAAAACGCTTGCATGACCGCGTCACTACACTAAGAGGGGAGATACGGGCCTATACATCTAGCTTAACATCGTCAAGTGTTATTGATATGACTATATCAAGCGAGAAAAGTGAGCGGGTCATGTACATGTGTGTTATATGTTTGTGATATTTCCCGTTTCTACAATTTCCCCATTGTAGTCTAAAACTGCTGTGAAAATGGTTTGTTTCCCCCCAGCATTTTATTACATACTGTACACATTCCAAAACAGAGTGGTTTTCATCTGTTAAGATATTATTCTTATTTTAAATTCTTAAGCGAACACTTTTTTGTGTGTTTATTTCGTAAGAATTATTTGTAGGTATTATTTGATCTATAAGAAACAGAAATTGCTTACACTTCGGGAGAACCTGGGACCATTCCCGGTTATTATTATTTTTTGGTTAGGTCCGTTTTGCTCATATTTTTAGTTTTCTCTGTTGTGTTTTTGTGTTTTGTTAATCTTAGTACCCAATGTTGCATATGTCACTGGACTATCCATTCGTCATTTCTCCTTCGGTTTTCTCTAGCGTTTTATTATTATATGACCGTATGTAATAAATGGCACTATTTTTTTTATTTATATTTAACGATAGGTGTGAGTTCGAATCCCCTTCAGTCGAGGTGAACTCAATGACAGATGAAGTTTGTCAGTAACTTGCAGCAGGTCAGTGGTTTTCTCAGGGTACTCCGGTTTCCTCCACCAATAAAACTGACCGCCACGATATAACTGAAATATTGTTGAACGTGACATTAAATACCATAACCCTAACCCTTTAACGATAGAAATGGGAAAAAACAGATAATTACTTTCTATACTTTGAAAGAATGAAAAGCAACATTTATTTTTGATTTAATTCATGCACCTAACGGCAGGGTCAATGTTCTTAGTCTTACGTTTCATTTATCATATATATTATATCAATGCATAGATGAAGGTTATTTTCCAGAAACGCGCCGTGAGCACTAAATTAGATATTTACGTTTTTTTTTATTAGATTCAATACAAAACCACACCTATCTGGAGGGTAGACACTAATGATTTCATATCTTTACAATGGTATACATTTAAAAAGGCGAACACACATTGGTAATTATATACCAACAAAAAGGCAAAATATAATAGTTTTTACATTTTTGTCACATTATTTCCGGAGTGAGCATGGAATGCGATTCAGCTTTTAGTCATTCATATCTATTTTAGACATTAAACTAATTAAATGACCAGAGGACCGCTGTATGAAATTTGACACTCGAAATATGGAAGTGAAATAGAAAAACAGAAACATACCATATTGTCAGAACAGTTCTAATATATAATAGAAACATCGTAGAAACGGAAACATAATCGATACCACCAACAAACATACATGACCGCTCAATTTCCTGGCTAGCAACAATTTTGGAATTAAGTTTCAAATTGTAATGTCATCCATTTTATTTGTTGTCAAAACATGTCACTATGATTGCTACCTGTTTGTAAATATATAAAAAAAACAGCAACTGATTTAATAATTAGCGTGGTTTTCTAAGGTCAGGTGAGGACAAATGCTAATAAATAAGTCAGTATTATGGAAAATTGTAAAATATAATTTGAAAACAATTTCTATGCAACCGTAATGCCGTTTATGCAGCCATAATGACGGTTTTGCAACCGTAATGCTGGTTATGCAACCGTAATGCCGTTTCGATCGAATTAAAGAAGAAAAAAACATATTTTATGGTGTATATAGTTGTTACTGATTTAACAAGGGTAACATGACTGGTGCCACTAGCGGAGCAGGAACTGATATTCCCGGGTTTTCAGTGGAATTCGTGTTCCCTAATCTTTAGTTTTCTTTGTAATGTTTTGTCGACAATTGTTTGTCTTTCTGTCCCAATTCAAGTCGCTATTGTATTGTCTGTCCTTCAATTTACGACTTCTGAATACACTGAAAAGCTATGTGCTACCTTCAAACATTTCTGACTGCAAATAGCTCAGAAATGTACACAAAGACGTATTCTTCTCAATGTTCGTATTATCAAGACTGTAAATAATGACTAATACATGTAACATTCTATTCAGATGACGAATTTCATTACAGTTGTTTTGTTTTAAAATGAGTTAAATTTAGTTTGGCCTTCGTTTTAAGATAATCACTACACATCTGCAAATTCTGGTAAATGAGACAAATAGAAATACTAATTCAATACAAAACTGTCAATTTGTGTTTATTCTTTTAAAGATATTCAATAATTAGGTGGTTGAAATTATTTATTTATTAAATTTAAACAATTAATTTGGCGTGAAACCAACTCTAATAAGGTAATAAGAACCACACGCATTATAAAAGGTGGGATAGACAATTATAACGAACAATTTGATCATGCCTGCTTCTTTCATTTAGCAAATAAAATGGCAAAAAAGGTTGTACCAATTGTTACGGATGCCTAGATACATTATATGTGGTAAAAGCGTAGATATCACATTTAGTGCGCACGACGCGTTTCTAGAATGACCTTGATCTGGTACGCTAAAAATCGAAAGATTTGAAAGTGCTCACGACGCGTTTCTAGAATAACCTTCACCTGGTACGCACAAAATCGAAAGATTTAAAAGTCAAATAATAAGGTTATATTTAGTGTGGTAGATTTCGTTGCATTCTATGTGAGAAAAACATGCTTCTATTAAATAATAAATTTAGAATGTTTTGTTTATATGGTTCATATAAATATAGTGTTTATTTATCAATCTTAGCAATTATGACCTTACTATGCTGAAAAACTTCCAAAAATATACAAATATATTCGAAATAGTTTGTGCGCTGTACGAAAAAATCGTGGCTCAGATTCCCAATTTCAAATAATTGCTATATTAAAGGAAATAAAATTGAAGAACAATAACCCACAAGTCAAAGTAGTATACATGACATGTAACTATATAAATGCTAGAGAATACCGAAGGGAAAATCACAAAAAGGACAATTCAGAGAAACTGTCAACATAGGGTATATAAGACAAAGAAAAACAAAACAAAAATACAACACACTATGTGTTGGACACCACTATACACAAACAAACAAACAAATAACGTATATAAGACATGTGATCGCCTACAAACAACTGGATATAAAGACGAACCGAACATCGTTTTTATGCGAAAATCTACACAGAACCCAGACAGTAAAGACACATAATTAGGACAATACAAAAAACTAACTAACAAGATGAGCAACACAGACCCTACCATAACTCAAGAAAGTGCCGAATAATGTTCTCTTTTTAAATGTTACATTTCAAGAGTAGCTGACCTCGAAACTGTCGCACATGACGAATGTCCTATTAATGTCAATAACAAACGTCACATATGACGTGTACCCACCCACGTATGATGCAGCTGTAATTTGAATGATTCAATTGTCTGTAAACTAAATGACAATAGAAGATGTAATTTTGTATGAGATTGCTTAAGAAAGTGAAACGAATTAATATAAGTTTCTTAAGCTTGATTTCGAATCCCTTTAATTATGTGTATTATATCATGTTGAAAATTATCATATTGTACAACATTATTAATCAATTAATAGAATATGCTTAAAATAAAAAAAAAAGAAGTGAAAAATAACCCTACAACAACGACAGGAATAATGATAATTTAAGAATTCTTTGGGGGCTAGGACTAATAAACGACATATACAGAAAATAATATTTAAATACAGACTAATTGCTATATAGATATAATGACACATTACTCAGATATGTGATGAGATAATATAAAGAGGGATAATCATATGTAAATATACTCTGAGTACTTTTACAAACTACTAACCACTTTCAACATGTTGAGGTTTATGTCTGAGTAATGAAGTCTATTAAATAAAATGGAAAAAAAATATGCTATACTGGTGGAACAGTTCAAATGGAAAAATTTCGCCATGATATAGTTGAAATATTGCTGAAAGTAGCGCTAAACACAAAAAATAAATCAATCAATCTAATGGAAAAATCAAAGAAACAGAGGCAAAATCAATACCCCTAACACATAAACAATGACCGGTCACATTCTCTCCCCTAACACATAAACAATGACCGGTCACATTCTCTCCCCTAACACATAAACATGACCGGTCACATTCTCTCCCCTAACACATAAACAATGACCGGTCACATTCTCTCCCCTAACACATAAACATGACCGGTCACATTCTCTCCCCTAACACATAAACATGACCGGTCACATTCTCTCCCCTAACACATAAACATGACCGGTCACATTCTCTCCTTGGTACAGCCACTTTGATAGAAAGTCGCGGGGTTGAAATAGTTCTGGGCCTAACTAAAACTCCCTTTTAAAGGAATGTTAAGTGTAGCCTAATATAAACCAAGTAAGCCTAATTTGAATGAGTTACATTCATACCAAACTTGAAATTCATGGACAAAAAATTGTAATACTTTAAACCACTTCAATACAAAGTGGAGGGGCTAAGCTACACTTTCATAGGCGCAAATAAATGGCAATACAAGTTGTAATTGAATTAGGAATTTCTCAGTTCGTTTGGAGACAAAATAAAAATGAAAATAACCCTGTAAACAATGGTATGGAGAGAATTCTAAACATAAGACATATGTCTTACATCTCCACACTTTCCAATCATCCAATTTCACGCATCTGACTTTAATGCATATTCTTTATATTTCATATGTATTCTAGACTAAGAAATGTCACAAAATGAATAAGATAATCAGAACAAATAGACTCTTCATATCGTTACACTGATGAACATGAAGACAAAGTCACCGGTCCTGAGAGAATTATATTGCTCATAGTTACATTTATGACTAAATTAATACAGCATTCCAAATGAATAGAAGCCGTTCGAAATGAACATCTGAGTGGAAGCAGAATGATTATTGAACTCTGTGTTTTAATTAATGGGCGCTTTTTAATACTGCATTTACATAAAACGTATGAAAAGCTCACTTCAATATCTAGAAACGCGTCGTGCGCATGAGTTTAGATATTTACGTTTCTATTTCCAATAAATAACAAATATGGCTTAAAACACGAATAACAACTTTATGTATAAACAATGTCCATGCTGGATATTCCGTGGTCTATAAAGTTTATCACTAGATACAAGCAAAGCAAGCGTCTGATCTCGTACCAAGGTTCGTCCAATAAGTCTTGAAACTTTTTCCATGTAACATTTTATATTTTGTTAATTAGGAAACATGGCTCATACAAAGCTAACCAAACTATCAAAATTATTTTAGGGGAGATGTAGCATTTTAATATGTTATTTAGAGCAAGTTATTGTTAATTTGGTCATTTAATTGATTTCATTAGACCCGTGCAGGGATGTTATGTTGTGCAGGGATGTTATGTTGCGGAGAAAAGAGACTTACTTGTGAAGTTTACACCTTTGTCTAACACATATTTGTACACATACCCCCACCTGTAGAGCTATTGTAAAGGAAGATGTCTTGATTACGTTATTTGTGTTTATTTATGTATAGTAGTTACCAACACATATTGTGTTGTGGATTGTTTTTGTGTTGTTTTTCTTCTTCTTCTTGTGTACCCTATGTTTCCAGTTTCTCTAGATTGTTTTTGTGTTGTTTTTCTTCTTCTTCTTGTGTACCCTATGTTTCCAGTTTCTCTAGATTTTCCTTTTTTGATTGTGCCTTCGGTATTTTTTAACGTTTATGTTCTGCTGTCGGAACAGTTCCAAACTCCAATAAAAAAAAATCGTAGAAATTAATACCACTAACTGTTTGCATGGCCGCTTACTTTTCGGGCTTTTACAGGAACTTCAATAAAGAGTGACGGGATTAAACTAGTTTTAAGAGCCCCAATATTGTAGCTTATTGACTAATTGTAGACGGTTTGTTAGATATTAAAATGCTGGTATATCACCCTTTGTGTTGTCTGTCATTCTTCTTCTTTGATATCTTCAATCTCTTCTTATCTGTATGCTGTTTTTGTGTGTATAATAATATACTGTCGTTGGCTCTTGGAAAGTACAAGCTATGGTAAATGTGTAACATATACGAGATGTACTTTATTACAACCTTTCGCCATCGATTGATCTATTCAATGCACCCAACATCAGACTTATCTCTCTATCATTATATTTTTTTCTATTCTGGAATACTATAGATTTAATGATGTATACTATTATTCCATCCCATCACCTCCTATTGTTTGTTAATATATCTGCGCAAATTACTTATTTTTTAATTGAATTTCAATTTATATCCCTCCCTATTCATTGGGAATACAATCCCTACATCCGTCAAGTCATCAGATGCAAAACTTGATTAAAAATGAAAAACGGAGTAAGTTGAAATGTTATTTAACAGCTTAAATTAACAAAGTGGAAATTTCAATAGATATCAAATCTGTTTCAGAAGCTTGGGAGGATATCCGACAATAAACTCGACATACTCTAAATTTACACTATTGACAGATTTAAAATTAAATTGGTTGTCTGAAAGAGCAGGATGAAAGGCTTAGACGACATTGTACAAAATGTAGGAACGTCTCTTTCAATTAAGATAGATTTTTCTTTCATTAAACATCTTGAATCTAATACAAAAACAGTACATGTCAGTTGAGTCAGATGAATCCTTATAACAGAGACAAAGACGAATGACCTTTTGTCTACGGGATGATATTCTTTATTCATTCTTGGGCTGAAACATGAAATATCAATTTTGTAGAATTAGTATTAAGATCTAATAAATAACAGGCCCAGATGATTACAGATTGAAGCAGTTTGAAAGTAACCAGAAAGTTGATAGATAACTTGAAGATATTAATCTCTCATTCTGAATAAGAATTGTAGAAAAAAAAGTTTACATTCTGATAATATTAAGGTTTGGGCCCCTAAAACTAGTTCCCCACCCCGACAACTTTTTATTGAAGTGTCTATACCAAGTCAGGAAAATGGGCGGTCATGTATTTGTGTGTTAGGGGTATCAGTTTTGGCTCTATGTTGCGATGTTGATATTCAATTTTAGAATTGTTCCGACAGTGTGGTATTTTTTGTTTTCTCATTTTATGATATATTATGTATACAGTTCAATATTTAGGACTCCTCGTTCTATGCAATAACTCTGCCCATGTTATTATGTGATTGTTGACATTTTACTCACATTTGGAAAACACTTGCATGACCATGTTATGTCACTAAGAAGGGAGGTCTGAGTCTAAAAAAACTGATTAACCCCCTCCACTGTATTATTAAAGTGCACTTGTCAAGCCAGGAAAGTGATGTGTCATGTATATGTGTGTTAGGGGTGTCTATTTCTCCTCTATTTCTACGACGGTTCGATTGGATTGTAGAACTGCTCCGTCAGTGTTGTATATTTTTTTTTGTTCCTTTAATATAAAATACACTATGTGTCAATCATGATTGTATTGTAGTTGGATTTATTATCGAAAGTGGCGTTAAACACCATAACCCTAACCCCTATGTGTCAATCTCACAAAAAAAACATAAATTCATAAATATTCGTTCATACGTGAGCGTGATCGTACACGGTTGTGTGAATTTCACCTCCCTGCAAAATTTGTTGAACTCCGAAAACCTGTGAAAAACATTGTATTTCTGAACATTGTATTGTTCCCTCACAAACAGATGTCAATCTCCCCAAAAGATATTTTCATTCATGAGCCTGATCGTATGGCAGGCAATATGATGCTCATCTCCTGAAAACGCTTGTTTAACTTTGAGAACGTGTTAAAGCGGATTGTATTTTTCAACTTTGCATTGTATTTGCATAAACAGGTGTCAAACTCTCCAACAGGATTAATGTTCTTCAATTCGTGGGCGTGATCGTAATATAAATGGAATTCCAAAATCAATAGACCAACCAACGATGTCATGATGACGTAATCAAAATATTTGTTTTCTAGGAACAATGGTTTGCCGCTTGTTGAAAGTTTTTGAATAATATACATATAGTACGTGCCCTTAATGGAATACAACCAGCTGTATAGGACCGACTACATATTGCAAAAACATAGAAATGAGTCCCGGAGAGAACTCCGTGTATGTAAATAAATAATGATTCTCTGCTCCGGTGTAATTTTTATGCGAAAGGGCTGACCGCTGGTTGTCCGAGAGGAGTTAGACTCAAAACGGTGATTTAAGTATGCCCTACTCCTTGTAAGTCCTACTGAGGTACAAGTTTATATGACTGGTCGTTGTTGGTCCGTTACAAGACAATCTATCCGAGCCTATCGACTATCTCCAATTTGTGATCTTCATTTCACCGGTGTATTGCGTGCACACGGCCATCTTTTATCTAAATTATTAATTGTTTGTAACTTGTTCGCATCATGAATATATCTGAAATACTGCTCAAACAACAATCAACGTATCAAGGAATATTTGGAAAATCTAAGATTTCAGAAGTTACAGAAAATGTGATTAGAAAATATAACATGTTGCCTTAATGGGACGGCATACTGATAATTATCCTTCGAATCTCTCTATTTTTATCGCTGATGGTATATACTTATATCCAATGTAGCTTATAATCAATTACAGAAATCGTTGTCTTATCATGTGGTCTTGAAGGGAACAAATCGTTATTCTTAAAGAGTATTAAAATTGAATAGGAATTAATATCACAGTGTATAAAATACAAGAGAGCTAACTCATACCCATTTGCCCATATTTTGTTTGTGGAAGCTGTTTCGTCCATTCTGTGTTAAAACTTAGTTTCTCCTCCCCAAGGTCACCACAGCCGATTATGACTATCCTATTTATGCCCTTTCGATTTATTTCTCCCAAAATCTTATAGCTTAGTCGGCTTTCCAATCTTTCGCCCTGGGCGTATCTGGTGAATATCATTCCCTAAACGCGTCTTGCACACTGAAATTTGATATCTACATTTTTATTATATCTGGGGAATATCATATATCCGGGGATTGTCAATCTACTGGGGAATATCATATATCTGGGGATTGTCAATCTACTGGGGAATATCATATATCTGGGGATTGTCAATCTACTGGGGAATATCATATATCTGGGGATTGTCAATCTACTGGGGAATATCATATATCTGGGGATTGTCAATCTACTGGGGAATATCATATATCTGGGGATTGTCAATCTACTGGGGAATATCATATATCCGGGGATTGTCAATCTACTGAGGAATATCATATATCCGGGGATTGTCAATCTACTGGGGATTGTCAATCTACTGGGGAATATCATATATCTGGGGATTGTCAATCTACTGGGGAATATCATATATCTGGGGATTGTCAATCTACTGGGGAATATCATATATCTGGGGATTGTCAATCTACTCGGAAATATCTGCGTACTTGGTAATCATGTGTTCTTCTCTATTTTATTTGAAACTCAATAGAATGAGATACTTTGCTAATAAAAAGTACTTGCAACATGAGTATGAACCCACACCCATATATTGATGATATTTACCTTCCCAATATATATCGTGTTCGCTAATGTATAATGTTAAATTTCCATGGTCCATTCATCAATTTCTCTGCTAAATAATGTGCATTGCATTTCTGTTGTTTGAAATATGCCACTTTTCAGTTTCTTTCTCCTAATGATATTAATATTTTAGTCAATTAAGTCGTTATTTTACTAATATTTATATATTCCGATCGCAATTGTTGTTGAGAATATTGCACATAAGGAAAATAACTGACACTGAAATGTGAACAGAAATCACACGTATGAGACTTTGTTGAGGAATTATTGTAACGATGACATCAGTCTGATTTGCTATGTCTGTCAGCCGGGTCAACGAGAGTTCATAGTACGGGACCAAAAAGGTTTTTTTTCTTTCTTATTTTTTCTTATCGTAATAGCCTTTTCATTAATACATATGTGTTGTCTTGTAAAGGTGTGTTAATAATACATCGAAGAGGACAGGTTTGGTTCCATGACGCCACTTTTAATTGAAGTCCCTGTACCAAATCAGGAAAGTGAGCATGTGTGTTTTAGGGTTTCGATTTGGTCTCTTTCTACGATTTTACTATTGGATTTTGGAACTGTTCCTACAGTGTGGCAGTTTCCATTTTGTATTTTTCATTTGATGACATAATTTCTCCAAGTGAACAAAATCTTCTAACATAAAATCTTAAAACTCGTAATGGAATTTTCATGTACCGAAATAACGCAAAATAACAAATAAAATCGTAAATGTTACAAAATTTTATCGAAGTTATAAATTTAAATAACTCTTGATCTATTTGTTAATATCAGTCTTTTTATCTTCATTTCCGTTGTGCATTTCAATGCGTCGATTGTAAGTCTTAACGAAGTATCGACACAGGAAGAGATCCTGGAATTCGTCAATAAAATATTCCTGTTACAGTTTGAAATGTTTTAAATAAACTAAACTTCAACATATGGTGCTAAATGAAGAAAATCTAATTCTTAACGATATAATACAATTACAATTCATTTACTCAATATTTGTTATCATTAGAACGGCTTTTGTATGAGAGGAGTTTGATTGTACCAAAGGGGTAATCAGAAGCCATACATGGAAGAAAGACACAATTGTCAAAAAGGAAACAGAACAAAAATGACAGACAACAATCTACAAAACACTACACAGAAAACTAACGATTCAGCAACATGAACCTCACTAGAAAGGGTTCGGGAAGGTGAGCCGAAGCATATATAACATCCACCACATTGTAAATAGTGGATAATTAATCCCAAGGTTCTATATCTCTGAACAAGCCGACCGACCGAATAATGGAACTATTTGGCTCGGTTCTGGACTTCATCCAGATTACGTTGATTGTTTTCTTTCTATTACCAAAAATACTTTTACCGGACATGACTATGAGTAATATGGTGGATGTCTTGTCAAGAATCACGAGCAATTTAAATAATGTGTGACCACCTGAATGCACCCCTATCCCCATTGTATTTGGTGGGGACCGTGTTGCTGATCGGTCTTTTTGAGTTTCTGTGGTTTGTTTTTGTTTGTTTGTCTTCATGTCCAGTGTTGCATGTGTTTAAGGGTTGTCTATTCTAGATTGTCCCTTACCTTATACAAGTATGAGATGATGAAATGATTTCTATTAGTTGATGAACAAAAACAAGTGGATAAATGTCAACACAAAGACCGTTCCGACGATACTGGATTAAATCAATATCAAGTATTCTTGCACAGTCATAATTTATTTGAAATATGAAGAAAATCATTAAAAAAAAACTTCAAAGGGGATATTATAAAAACCGCATAGATTATATGGCATATTCCAACAGCTTTAACAGTAAAATACTCCACCCAAAAATAAAGCACTTTCAGTTGACTGTCCACGATAATTGGCGTCGTTAAGGTAAAGCTTGACGAAAACGAAACGGGTCTAGCTATTTACATTGTATGTCATGATGTCTAAATAAAATAGAATCTGAAATGTTTATAAATGCTTGTAGCTTTCATGAAAATGTCAAATTAACTATTAACGGTATTCACGAATGGTGGGAAGTTACAAAAACAAAAAGTTACATTTTGACAATAGACAGAAGAGATATTGGAAATCCGTGCACATACTACTGGTCAGTTAGATTTTCAAGTAAAAGCAACTAAGTCTCAAGGGGAGTATTAACCGAGTTATTAGAAGGTGGGGTGAGACACATCATATGTAATTACAGGCCGTTAGCACTACTCAATAATGATTATAAGATATTAGTAATGATTTGGTTGAAAGATTAAAAACTGTCTTGGCAGAGTTAATCCATTCTGATCAAAAGGTTTTTGTTACAAGTAGAAATATCAGTTAGTCAACCCGTTAAATACAGGATATAATGGATTATATAGATCAGGAAATGTAGGATGATAGTCTGGTATTTTTAGACCAACAAACATTATTTAATAATGTTTAATTGGGATGGGTGGATCGTGAGTTGAAAGAGTTTAATTTTTGGGGAAACTTCCGGGATTTGATTCAATTAAAACGACAGAGAAAAATGATGGGACAATCACGAATGGAGAATCTAGAGACACAAGCAACATTTGATATAAGACACAGAGCGGAGACAAATCAAATAAAAAAAACACACACACAACGAAGACACCCCCTCCCCCCAAAGTAAATGAGCAACGCGGACCCCACCAAGAAAGCGAGGGTGAAACAATGCACCGGTCGTGTAACTCATAAAGTAAAGTACGGTAACAATCTTGTCGGCGATAGAGCAATAGGATAAATGATAAACTAGTACCAATTTTGTTCTGATTTTTAATGTGGAAAAGTTTATTTAGTTCGATCTCATTCTTTCTGTTGTATATTACCATTTTCAAATGACGAAAAATACTAGTGAAATGAAAATGTAAATATATAATTAAATGCGGACGACGCGTTTCTGGAATAACCATCATCATGTAAGCTCATAGTCAATAGAATGGGAAGTCAAATAACTAAGTTTTCTGGGAACAATCAAACATAAGGCCTAAATAGAAGAGCCAACATCGTCTAAGGTTACCTATTCATGAAGAAGATTGACCTTAGTTTAAATACCAATTCTGTAAAATATCATACAATGTTTGCTTGTATAATAAGTAAATGATAAAGGCGACATGAAATCTCATCATGTAGATCTTTTTCACTATTAGGATTAAGTGAATATAATGAAAAATAAAAATACCACCATACA
The DNA here is from genome assembly GCA_002080005.1 of Gigantidas platifrons. NCBI lineage: Eukaryota > Metazoa > Mollusca > Bivalvia > Mytilida > Modiolidae > Gigantidas > Gigantidas platifrons. The sequence goes on along the minus strand of MJUT01050874.1, from coordinate 523,196 downwards.
TGTTATAAATACCACCATACAATTCCAACATGTTATACAGAAAGCGTAGAAACAGCTAGTAAACATCGATAACCTTAACACATAAATACATGACCGCTCATTATCTGGCTTGGTATAGGCATTTCTATAAAAAGTGGCGTGGTTTAACTCGTTTTCTGACCCTAGCTGCCCCTCTTGGTGAAATAATGCGGGGTCATGGCAGTGATTGATTTGCAAATTATCACACCGGGCGAACAGTGTCGTTAGTAAGAACGCTTTAATCTACAATTAACTCTGAACCAAAATACAATTGCCAATACCATGCATATTTCGTCTTATGTAAGCAACTAACAGAACAGTCTTCTATAAGGTGTTGATATTTTGCGAAAAACAAACTTTCCAAAATTACAGTTTTATCAAATGGAACATATTTGTATTGCGTCATAATATTTCTATTCAGTTATTGTTGTTTACTGTTTTGCTTCGATAAATAATGTGATAAATAAAATTAGATAAAAAAATAAAACCATAAATTTCAAGTAATTACATTGTTGCACGAACATGTTTTCTTCTGTGATCTTAGGAATGGCAATGACATCAACTGTTAACACTATAGCCATTAACTCCATCCTGCCCCTGCTAGTGATATATTTCAACTAAACAAACATGACAATTAATACAGTCACCACGGGAAATAAAATGTATGATTGGAGGTTCCTTGCTCATTTCCTGTTCATATAAGTCACCTGCAAAAAGATGAACAAACAATTCATAAACATGTACATTCCTGTTAAATCTGACATTAAAATCGGTGTAATAATTACCATGCTATGAATCTAATGTAAAAACACGATCAAAACACGCTTAGCCATTCTGATTTACACAGTATACAAATTAAATACTACGAGACAACAACAAAATTATTGATTATCTTTGATGAAACATTTTCATTTGACCATAATAAAGAAAAGGCTATTAAAGGAATTGGAACTTAGTGAGGTTCGTTTTTATTCAATCTTTAGTTTTATATGTATGTTTTGTAGATCGTTGTTTGTCCTTTTCTCCTTTTCCTTTTGGCCATTGTGTTGTCTGTTCTTCTTCGATTGACGGATTCTGATTAAACCTTTGTGTATCTTCAAACTCTTCTTGTATCTTGCATACATGAAGAGTTTTCCTTTACCTGGATTTTTTTCTTTCTACTATAACCGAAAAGACATTAACTGTATTTGACTATGAGTAATACAACAGTTATCAAATATTTATTCAGCAATTTGGTTAGGTATATTTTTGTCATGATAAATGGGTTGAAATAAACTTGCTTTAGTATGCCACTGTCATAATAACGCTTTTCACGTTAGCCTAATAAAGCAATTAAACCACACCTCTATCATGGTAACACTTTTCACACTAGCCTAATAATGCTATTAAGTCACACCTCTGTCATAATAACACTTTTCACGTTAGCCTAATAAAGCTATTAAGCCACACCCCTGTCATAGTAACACTTTTCACATTAGCCTACTAAAGCTACATGTGTTAAGTCACACCTCTGTTATACTAATACTTTTCACGTTAGCCTAATAAAGCTATTAAGCCACACCCCTTACCGTTGGAATGCTATCTCTCTACATTTTTAATCGCTTTTATCTTTCAGATTCAATCATTTATTTAGACTTGTACACTTTTGCAGTATTATCTATTTAAGATTATTTTTTTTAATGTAAAATGAAAAAAATACCACACGGTCGGAACAGATCGAAAATCCAATAGAAAACTCAAGTTTTTTGTCTCATATATAGTAATTCTAAATGTTTGACCACAGAAGAATTCCTGGTTTTGCATTCTACTAATATAAAGGATTAATACTCTAGATTTTCATTACAGATAACCCACCGCTGCATCATGGCAATGTATTGCTAGATCTATTTATAGTTGATACTAGCTCTGTCCCATTTTGGATTATTACGTATCTAATGTGTGTTTCCCTTTCACGAAGGATCATGCAATTTGTTACATACACTTGGGTATTAGATAAATACATTCAGGCTGTACTATTAAATGACAAATCAAAAATACTACACCATCATGGCAATTCAGAAATCTAATCGGAAAGTCGTAAATATAAAATGTAAACTCAGTATGTAGAAGTCACAAATCACAAACAATTATAAATCAATAGAAAACGACAAAGCAATTGAAAAAAAAAAAAAAAAAAAAAAAAAAAA
>MJUT01050874.1:491780-509323 GCA_002080005.1 Gigantidas platifrons | reverse complement strand
ATTAAAATCGTTACTACTACAACAGAAGATACCACATTGTCGGAACAGCTCTAAAATCTAATATTAAAATCGTTACTACTACAACAGAAGATACCACACTGTCGGAACAGCTCTAAAATATAATATTAAAATCGTTACTACTACTACACAAAGACATGACCGCTTACTTTCATGTTTTGGTACAGGTACTTCAATAAACAGTGGCGGGGTTAATCTAGATTTATAGTACCAAATGTAGTAATGAGCTATGGATTATTTGAATAAAAACAAAACAAATCTTAGAAGAAATTTGAATAAATTGCACTCGGAAGAAATTAGCCAAGATGCTTTCCATTTATGTCACTGAGGTTATGTAATATGCTTTTAGATGTTAATTAAAATTAATATCTTCTAGCAACAGGTGACGTGACTGAACGTTTATATTTTCAATTTTGGTGATATTTAGTCAATATCATAATTAAATTATTAAATTTTTTATTTTAAAAATTCAAGATAAAAGCATAGTATGCGTTATATTAAAATGATTTGTCTTTCCCATCTTTTGACTTTGGGCATATCTGATGAAGGTTATTCTAGAAATGCTCCTTGTGCACTAAATTAGATATCAATGTTATAATTATAGTTCAGTGAATGCATTAGCCGAGATTTAATCAACTGATTGATATTAAGTAATTGTTTCTTTGTGTTTTCCAAATTCTTCTATCTAAATAACACTGCCAGTTTTATTTCAAGTTAGATACGTAAAATACCAAAGTTCAAGGATACACACAGATGCACAATCTGAACATACCGCACATATTCAGTGTTTAACATAAGAATTATTCTAAATTTTCGGTCAAAACACGAAGGAGACTTTTGGAATGATGATTTTAGAACTATATGTCATCCCTCTTGGGGAAATTTGTAAAATGATAAGTAACACCTATCTTTTCACTCCTCCACATTGGCCTGGCATTACTACTGAGAAATGTCGTCGTGTTATGCTATGCTTAATTGTTTGTTTTTATTTGTTCGCCTGCTTTAATCATACCTTAAGCATTGGTATTCAACAAATGTTTAATGAAGCACCAAATCATAGTTTGAATCTTTTGGTTCTAACAACTACATGCATATATTTGTAGATATCATATGACATGACTTCTTAAGTACTGCATCAATGATGATATAAATATTAAATATCATGGGTCATCAGTGAACAATACACACAATACGTTTGTCATTTAACGTTGCAGTTTGTTTTGTATATCATATTTTATCGTTTTTCTTTTGGCCATTGTGTTGTCTGTCTTTCTCTTTTGGCCATTGTGTTGTCTGTCTTTCTCTTTTAGTCATTGTGTTGTCTGTCTTTCTCTTTTTGTCATTGTGTTGTCTGTCTTTTTCTTTTGGCCATTGTGTTGTCTGTCTTTCTCTTTTAGTCATTGTGTTGTCTGTCTTTTTCTTTTGGCCATTGTGTTGTCTGTCTTTTTCTTTTGGCCATTGTGTTGTCTGTCTTTTTCTTTTGGCCATTGTGTTGTCTGTCTTTTTCTTTTGGCCATTGTGTTGTCTGTCTTTTTCTTTTGGCCATTGTGTTGTCTGTCTTTTTCTTTTGGCCATTGTGTTGTCTGTCTTTCTTCGATTTACGGATTCTGATTACCCCCTTTTTGGCATCGTTAGTCTCTTCTTACTATTCCTTACTAAGGTTGATAGAGAATTACTGTCATTAATAGGGAATATTTGAGTCCATAATACTAGCTTATCCAGGAAGATATCTTTCCCAATCCACTAATTGCTCCTTCATGTATACGAATGTTAGACGTACCAATTTTGCCTCTATTTCTACAATTTTTCTATTATATTTTCGACCTTTTTTGACGGTGTGGTTTTTCCCCCCATTTTACATTTTATTGTGTTTTATTCTCAATGTTTTGCTAATTGTGCGTTATTTTCGTTTTGTTTGTCTGTTGTCTACTGGTGGTGATAAGTAATAATTGTATTAACGTTTTAAAACACATTACTCTCCTTTTCTCTCAGATATCTAGTAGGAAATGTTCAATTACAGCCATTACTCACGGTCGGCCTCGCGAATCACGCAGTGTCGATATACATGACAATCGTCACCCATCAACAAATGACTTTAGAATACTCATTTGATTAGAGTAACAATTTAAAAGGTTGATGTCCAATGTCATCTAGCGGAAATGGACGTTGAAATATTAACGTCCATTGACCTTCCTATTACTCTTGCTTCTTCCTTACAATCATGGGCAGAAAATACGATAATTGGATGAACGAATGATTTCCATTATGACCATTTATCAAGCGTAGAAATGGCAGTGAAGATTCTTTAGACTACATTTGTCGAGTTTAACTGTTAAATGGCGATAAAAGCCAATTTACTGTTTATGTCAAACATTATACATTCTTTTGTAGTCTCTGTATAAATAATTGTAGTTTTATATCGTCGACAATTCACACAGAAATAGACCTTTTCACGTTTACCTTTTAAACTAGTACGGGTATTGAGTTTTACCAGTATTCATAACATGTTATTTCTTTCCGTATTCCGGTACATACATAGTAAAACATTGATAGCTTTCATCAAAGTGTCTATAACAAGCCTGGAAAGTGAGCAGTCACGTAGTCATGTATATATATGTTATGGGCATGAATTGTAATAGTATTTGTGCATGAAAACGACTTTGTCACAAACTTTTGGCATTATTCTTATAGACTACTCTTACTTCAATTTCAACGATACATCCATGATTCCTAACATTCATTGTAATGTGATGTTGGGGACAATGATAACGTTACTTGTAAGATAAAGTTAATCCGTATATTGTTTTCTTGTTGATGAATATGGAAAATAAAATTGATATGCACCTAAATACATCGAAATGAATGATACAAATGCCCTTATGTAGCATTTAACGACAGAGGTAAAGAGTAACGTGCAACTCTGCAGGCTAGATATAGATTCTCCTTCAGTTGCCCTTGGGTTACGATATTTCTCCACTCAAGAGAATTAAATTTAGAATTTTAACCACAAGCCGAATTTTATTTCAAAATGTGAAATTAATGCGGGGAAAGGCACGAGACATTTTAATGCTCTAGAGGATTACAGATTTTTCCACCACTGGTTCAGCGGGGTTAAAACGCCGTAATAATGGGAGATAGACCGCTTCACACTCGTTTTAGGGTATGCGTTATGCTCATCGATAAAAGACCTTTCTGTAGAACAGCAATAACTATGTTTCCTTTAATTTAATGTATGCCTTAATGTAAGGTCTCTCATGTTCACTTGCATCCATATCCTTTCATACTAACACATATTTAAATTAAGAAATAATTCATGGGGGCTTGAATATATATTGATTTTACCACGGGTTGGCCCTTTATGCCAAATATTTTACCACGAGCGATATATATTCAAGCCTCCATATATTATTTCTATTCTAATAGGACAAATACGGTATTTGAACAGCCAAAACAAATTATGACGTTGCCGATCAGCTGATATATCAACATACGCCTATTTACCACGGGTTTGGACCCAAAGCGTTTGAAGGACGTCATATTAGAATATACGATACACCAGGTTTTTGTCTCTCGAATAACAGTGGTCAACTAACTATAGCTTGATCCTGGCTTAAGTACAAAACGATAAACCTGATATGTGTAGACACTTAATACTATTTCACAATCAAGTCATACCGATATATCTATGTTCTACTGGTATGTTATTTGATTAAGGCTTTATTACATTGATTCTTGTATTGACCAAATTACCACAGTGTTAAACCCGAATGCTAAATGTGGAAATGTTTGGGATTAACACAAATATGTAACATTTGGCTCTATTATTTCTACTTGTTTTACCACTTTGAACGTATCTCTACGCTATCTTTGAAGTGTGTTCATTAATAAGCATTCCGCTTACCTCTCCACTTTTTCTAATTATTTTTGCATTCATTTCTTTTTTGTATACGTTAATCTCGTTGATTTGATGAAGTTATGTTTAAATACTTCAGTTGGAAGAGAAAGAAAATTAAATTAAATTGATTACTACTAAATGCACGTAAATGCATGGTGTCCTCGATGTGGATCATTGTTCTACCTAGATATGTTATAACGAATGATTTTGAAAACATTTACCAACTTCAAATATAATTTTTAGGTTGAGATATTTTGTCGATTTATTTCTTGAACATATCATCCGAATAAATTGTTTCAGTTGTCACTATATAGTATACTTCAATATTAGCATGACACTTGGCTTTCCACTACACAGAGGTGCAGTTGCAATTGAATTATAAAATGGAGAGATGGCGTCTTAAGAAAAAAAAAGATAATGTAGATCGCAAGAGAGTTCAACGACGAATTCGGCTAGGTAAAAGATCGGAAGTAAACCTTAAAGAAAACCGAAGGAGCAATCAAGAATGGACAATCCAGAGACACAGAAAAACCGAAGAGGCAATCACGTATGGGCAATTCAGAGACAATGGGAGAACACAAGCAATGCAAAAAATACAACACAGAAAGACTAATAAGAGGAGCTACACGGACCCTACCAAAAACCCTTTTTTTTTCCGTATAATACACTCGCCGTGAAGTCATTTTGTGAAGATGTAATACAACAGGAATCAACAAAGGGCAAAACAAAAATCAAATCAAGAGTTAGTATGGGGGGGGGTGACTATTATGGGTTGAGGAATCCGTGGAAACCCCCGACCTGTGAAGACATTTTGTGAAGATGTAATACAACAGGAATCAACATAGGGCCAAACAATCAAGAGTTAGTATGGGGGGGACTAGACTAATATGGGTTGAGGAATCCGTGGAAACCCCCGACTTGCTACAAGTCATCGGTGAACTTTTATCATAAGAAGATGTCTCGAGTACACCTGGGCATGAGTGGGATTCGAATTCACAGATTTAGTGTAGTAGACACTTATCGCATAGATGTAAAATAAACGTAAATAGTTAATTTAGTGGGGCTAGGGTACACGGATAAAAAAATGTGTAAATCTAACAGCTCTGTGATGACGTCCACGATGGTCGTCGCCCTCTATGGAGACTGTGAAAAAAATATTATAATATCATCTATATATGTGTGTGTGTGTGTGTGTGTGTGTAATATATAAGCGGTAAGGCCTAATGTACTGGGGTATTTCTCAGTAAAATGTGTACATCACTTTTTTTTCTCGAAAATATGGGATGTTTCTAGCAAACAATCGATGTTGCCAAATTATGAATGTCCACTATTTTTCGAGAAAAATAAAACCCAAGATTTGATGCGAACCAGACATAATATTGTAAACGATTGCTTTTTGACATCTTGTACCAAGCTATCACTCAGATTCTAATATTTCAATTAAACTAATGAACAATTTATATAGACCGTTCGTTTATGAGAATTGATTTCTCCCTAGCTTCCGGAGACATTGAATAAAATGATTAGAACAGAAATAGTTGCTCCTTCTGGGACACGCTCGTGATTGTTGTACAATACACTCATTTATATGGCGGATGCTTTAGGTCAAATTAATATACAATAGGTGATTACAAGGATAGTAAAAATCAAAATAACTATACGCATGGGCACAATAAAGATGTACGTTTTAAGTAATGTAATTTCTACAAGAGCAAAAGAAACTCATCGATGAAAACTTTAAAGATTTCAAATGGATAATCTGAACCAGTAAATAGAAGTACAATCTATACCATGGGTAAAGGAAAGATAAACAATAGTCTATTAAATACTATACAGACATGTAAAGATCGAACAACACGAACTCACTAAAACCGGGACTGAACTCAGTTCCTGCTCCGCTAATGGTACCTTTCGTGTTACTCTTGTTCTAAGCCCTGTGCTAAGGCATGAATAAAGAAAGTACCGGATTGTCATTACAAAATTTGACTAATAGTAGATATAATTTAAGACCTGGTTCCAGATATCACCGTGGAAAAAATGAGTAAAGATGAGTTCATGACTTTGTCCTAGTTTTTCTGTTGCTGCAACCTTTTACTTATTTCCTGACCGATTTACATAGTTATAGAAAACACTTTATGTAGCTTGTACAGAGTTTATTTTACACAATACGTAAAATATATGTGGTGCATCCAATCAGTCCGTCCACTTCAAACAATTTTAAACTGCATAGTTTTTTTTATATTTTTTTCCATTGCTTAATATTGTATCATCCACATAGTATTCAGTGCTTCGGCACTGTCATGGTTTATTAGATATATTTATTACTGAAATTTACAGTTCCTAAATAATGTAATTATTAATAAAACTAAGTTTCTCCTCCCTCAGGCATGGATGACCTTAGCAGATTTTGGCCATCCTGTTTGAGCCCTTTGGTTTTATTGCTCCCTAGCACTTTTAAATTATGTGGCTTTTGAGCGTACTTGGTGAAAGTTATTCCAGAAAAGCGTTTCGCGCACTAAATTTGGTATCTACGTTTTTATTTATTACGTTTTCTATTGGCTGATAGCTTTTGATCACGTGTGGTACCTTTTGACTTTACCTTTCCTGTATGTTGTTGTGTACAGTCTCTCTCCACTAGAATCATAATATTAATTATGTCACCTATATTCATGACAATGATGGTTTGGCTTAGGTTTGGTATATGGTGTTAAACGACACAATATTTCAGCTATAGCGTGGCGGTCAGATTTATTGGTGGAGGAAACAGTGAAAACCACGCAAGTCACTGACAAATTTTATCACATAATGTTGTATCCAGTACACCCTGCGGGATTCGAACTCACACTGATTGCAAAGGTAGTTGTAAATCCAACTACCATACAATCACGACCACGATGGCCTTAATGACAATGACTAATTCACAAGTAACATATATAATATGCACATGTTGGATATTGCATTACTTCAAAAGGACATCCGTTTGGTGGGATGTATCTCGCATCGAAATGTATATAGCCTCGGTTCACAGAAATTAAAAACAAACAAAAATCAAGACAACCAAAATGTCAAAGGAATATAAACTTTAAAGAAATTACATATTGCTTTCATGTTTTTGAAGAAAATTAAATTGTGTCATTAGATAAAACTTAATAAATTCAATATGCTTCAATCTACGATAATAACATTATAATTACTGTGGCGACATCTGACGATATGATACTTAAAATTGAAAGCACAAAACAAAAGAATAAACTAATTAGAAATCATGAGAATGATTTGATTTAATTTACATATCATTGAAACGTTTGTAGACATGACATATTATGATAGGTTTACTGCATGTAAATGAGTCAAGTAAGTTTTAGTGACCTGGGATATTGATCCTGAATTGTATTATATTGAACCTGAATTACATTATGTTGATCTCGTATTTCACTCAGCATGACAGATCTCATCTTATACTTGACATTTTACCAGACCCTGTGTGTTATTCGACATACACATATATTACGCCTTATTTGACATTCTACAAATGCAAAACAAAACGAACAGGAATTTAAAGAATATATACAAAAGCAATTGCAGCAGGGTGTGAAACGAAAATATTATGAATAGAAGAAATTCAACTGAATATACTATTATATATTAAGGTATACTGATGCCCAAAACAATATAGCTACACATTGCTGAAATTGAAAATAAAGACCAATAACCAAAGTAAGCCAATTCCAAATGAACAATAATATGAATAAATACAATACTGAACAAAGTAACATTAATAGAACAACACCAAGAACATTTATTTTACCGATATTATACGTATATTGTGTTTATCCTGCAATGTCAGGAAGTCAACAGTTGACAATGTTTACTGAAAAGGGCAGCAGCAAACGTCATTTCTATCGTTTTCTATGGTGTCCTCTTTCACGTACGCGCAATACTGTTGCACGTTCTTTTCGTCACTTCTAATTGAATCAGATACCAGAATATTTTTATTTGTGTATTAGATGAATCGTAATTATTGCAGGATTAAAATTTAATTATTTTCAATCTCGGTAATACGTCAAAATTGATATTTGATCTATTTAAGAGATAGTATATATTAACATTATCATGTATAGACGTCATAAAACAAACTGCACTTCCAAGAAAGGAATCTTCTCCTGATCGAATTTCAACAGTCTTGATCGTATTTCGAATTATTCTGTAATTTAATGATTTCCGTAAACAGGTTTCCCTTCTATTATTTGTTTAATTGTTTAGTCAGACATGATCATTGCATCTAAACTTCATTAGAGATTTCGTTGCATGTCTATATCTACAAGGAAAATGACATTACTTATTACCCGGAAGACACACACTAATTATTTAATATATATACAAGTTTCCACTATTAACATGCAAAAAAAGTATGACTGAAAACAGTTTCTTTTATATATGCAGATGACTGAAAATCTTATTGTATTCAAAAGTAAAGTTTTTTCCTCAAATTCCGTCTTACAAAATTCGAAAATTAAGCAAGAAAATGAGATTTGGAAATTAATGAAATTGGTTTAAAGATTATACATTAATCAACTCAATCACACACTACCTAAAGTGTTTTTACATCTGTATTAACATATTATGTACAATGTTCAAGATTTTAACGTTATTTATAATAACGCTGTTCTCGCGGTTATATCGTGACGTTCGAATTTTCATCACATATAGAAAACACTTGCATGACCCATGTCATTTCACCAAGGGTGGAGATTTTTTTTGGCCCATAAAACTAGTTTAACCCCGCCACTTCTTTTTGAAGTGTCTGTACCAAGCCATGAAAGTGAGCGGTCATGTATTTGTGTGCTAGGTTTTTTCTACCTATTTCTATGACTTTTCTATTGGGTTTTTGAAATGTTCGACAGTGTGGTATTTTTTTGTTGTCATTTTACAATATATATATATATATGGGTCTAAATGATAAATTACACAATACTGTAATATTTTATATGGAAGTTCAACGGTCACGATGAGACGACAGAAATTATCTTTAATCAGTCGAGATACTACATTATAGCGATTTATGATGTCAGCGATGAAAAATGAACAATTACTCCTGTTCATCTGTCTTGCTATTAGATAATGTCAGTGTAATACTCTAAATTATTGGATAATGATGCAAATCATGCAGCTAGTCAAGATATATTAGCCTAGGACAAAACAATATGATAATTCAAGAATCGTTTATGAACATTTTACATTCCAAGAGGTTAAGAGATGAGTAATGTTTCAAGTATTATCAATTGCATAAACACATTTGTTTATATACTAACTATACACAAGATATGATGTCAATGTTTTGTCTTGCTGTTTTTTCAAAGTCGGGTTTTAATATTGCAAAGGAATCGTCCAGATATGATATTGTTCGTTTTAATCTGCATCTCAGGGAATGACAATTTTAAGGGATATATATATTTTTTTTTTTAAATAACATGTCGCCACACTTTATAGAAAGAATATCTTCACCTATAATATAAAAAACAATCGAATTTTCATCTAATAAAGAATTATCAGATTATTATAAAAAAAAAAATGGTTGGCGCCTAATCTCTTTGTATTTACACCAATAAAACTGACTGCCACGACAAAACTTAAATATTGTAGAAAGTGGCGTTAAACACCATAAATCAAACTAACCATATTTGTATCTATCGAACCTACATTAAAATACAGAATCAACGTCCTCTTTACCCTTTGTTACGGTTTCTGTCTTTTCAAATATGCTATTAATAAATAAATTCCATCAGCAAAATGTCTCGGTACATCATTCGAAAAAGACAAATCTTTGCGTGATGTGTAATATTATTTATTTTGCGCGGGAAATGTGTTAATATTAACATGTATCATGTGACAATTTATTTGAATCGCATGCACAAAAAGCATAATTGCAGCTTGTAATTATGTAATAACACTGTAAAAATAATCACTTAGGTCATTTACGTTATCTCTTCGGGGATATCTACGTTAGGACGTATGCTGACAGTTGATGCATTGCAATGACAAAATTGTTCATTAAATTTAAAATGTATACTATAATAAATAAAAACAATAGATAGATACGGTCATGATGATAATATAAATTATTCCAACGAGACACATGGGAAAATACATATCGTATATTGTATAATAGGAGATTATTACATTATTACATGACATTTTCCATATCGTCCTTGTTATCAGCCCTAGACAGTGAAGCTGAAGGGCTGATATGGGTCGAGGGTTGATACCCGGAACGATGTTAAAAATTTCATGTCATAATCTATTTATCACATATTTTACATTGACCTCTTTTTTTTTTTTTTTTTTTTCAAGAATTGACTTTTATAATTACAGAAAAAGATTTTTGAACTGACAAAATGCGAATATAAATCCTTAAGAGAGTTGCCTTTGTTGCAAATATTTTTGTTTCGAGTTTGGTTTCAAAAAGATATCAAGCAATGTCGATATGTACAATGAAGTTAGAAATTATTTGTAAAATTTACCCAAGACGTTGACGTTTGAATGGAAATTCATATTCAACACGACGTATACATTTGACCTAATTATTCCGTTTCAAGTTATTTAAGCTTTATTCCAATATTTTGAAATGTTTTAATTTGATTGAAATACGATTCTATATCACATATTTTGTTGCAATATAATCATTTTTGCATGTCCAATAATTGCTAGAAGTCAGTATTGGTTATTTGCCCTCATGGTAAATATCAGTATTTGCCCCCGAATTCAATCTCCGGTTTCTGCGCAGTGGATTATATGTCAAAATATAAGGAAAGATGGTGCATAAAGATATGCATAAAATCGCATTTCAATCAAATTAACACATTTCTAAATATTGGAATAAAGTTTAAATAACTTGAAACGGAATAATTAGCTCGAATATATAGGTCTTGTTGAATAGGAATTTCCATTCAAATGTCAACGTCTTGGATAGGTTTTATAAACACATTCTAACGTCACTGTTCAGATCGACATTGTTTGATATCTTTTTGAAACCATACTCGAATAAAGGCAATGCTCTTAAGGATTATTTTCGCAGTTTGTCAGTTCAAAGATCTTTTCTGCAATATAAAAGTCAATGCTTGAAACCAGTCAATGCTAAATATGTGATAAATAAATTATGACTTGAAATTTTCCATATCGTCCCTGGTATCATCCCTCCAGCTTCGTTGTCTGGCTTGATATGGGAGTCTCGGGCTGATACCAGGGCCGATATGGAAAATATCATGTAATAATCATTTAATGCCCCATCTTTTCTTGTACGTTAACAAATAATCTTTCAGACCACTGCACAGATACCGGAAGTTGAATTCGGGGGCAAATAACCAACACTGACTTCTAGCTTTTATTGGACATGCAAAAAGGAACATATTGCAACAAAATATGTGATAATACCTTTTTAAAATAACTTTATTATAGTTTTAGTTATAGAACCATTTCCCATAATGGATAAAAAGAAAACCGGAAATATATAATTTAGTATGCACAACGTATTTGTGTAATAATCTCATATATTGATCTTAGTCTTAATAAATCACATCATTTAGGAACTAAAAAAAATAAAAGTATCTAATAAACAATGTCATTGCTGAAGCACTCATTTCTGGGCGGATGATAGTCCACCAGTAGAGGTACCCACCTAATAATAGAAGAAGCGTAGATATTTACTTTATTGCACACGACGCGTTTCATGTCTAACCTTCATCAGGTATGCTCATAATCAAAGAACAGGAAAGCCAAATAATTCATTATAAGCTATTACCAACGATCATATTGAAAGTAGAAAAGTAAGCATCGTCGAATTTGTAACTGCTAGTATTTCTGCACATCTGGTTTTTATTTAAAAACCCAATCACAGCATGATATTTTAAACAAAAACTTAATCGGTATGGATTTAGTAATTTTCATTGTAACGATTAATACAGGATGTACATTAACATTGTTAGCCAAGAAAGGATCATCATTTCAGTGCAATAAACGCATGGAGTAAAGGCTATCTTTTTTCCTGTTTTCCTTGTTTTTAGCATTATGAACAGATTGAATATTTCAAAAGTGGTCATCAAATGAAATCAAATGAAAAAATCGTAGCAATAGAGGCAAAACGATACACTTTACACACATAAACATGATAACTATCCTGGCTTCGTACAGGCACTACAATAAAAAGTGGCGGGGGAAATCTAGTTTTCCGGACTCGAGCTTCAAATTGAGAACGCCATACAAAAGTACACAACATTGTTGTACACTGTAAATTGGTTACTATGATGATAAATGTATTTCTACACAAATATGGTTGATAAATAATTTTTATGTTTTTGTTTTGTAGGAAAAGTCAAGAAATAAACGGTCAAGTGACTTACTAGAACAATTAAAGAAATGGACTTTAACGACAACTCCCAACCCACCATTCGACAGTATATCGGGTTTAAACCACCATCACAATGGTGTAAGAGAGGTCACGAACGCCGAAAAGTGGAATAAAGCCAAGGAACTATACCTAGAGCTTTTAGATTCTGAAAATGCCTCGATCTTAGAGGAGACATTCACTCCGAAAGATTTACAGGAATTGATAATATACCTTCAATCTCAATTAGACAAAGAAGCCGAAGACGAAAAGGACAAGCGTGGATTGGATACGTTAGGTGGAATGGGTTATTACAAACGTGGATTAGATACACTCGGAAATATGGGTTTTCACAATTTCAAGAAAAGAAGCATTGACACACTAGGGAACATGGGATTTCATGACTTTAAGAAAAGAGGGCTCGATACTATAGGGAACATGGGATTTCATGATTTTAAGAAAAGGGGACTTGATACAATAGGGAACATGGGATTTCATGATTTTAAGAAGAGAGGACTTGATACATTAGGGAACATGGGATTTCATGATTTTAAAAAGAGAGGACTTGATACAATAGGAAACATGGGATTTCATGATTTTAAAAAGAGAGGACTTGATACACTGGGAAATATGGGATTTCATGATTTTAAGAAGAGAGGACTTGATACATTGGGTGGCATGGGATTTCATAGTTATAAGAGAGGACTTGATACTCTCGGAGGAATGGGATTTCATGGATTTAAAAAACGGGGACTTGATACACTTGGTGGAATGGGATTCCATAGCTTCAAAAAGAGAGGACTAGATACACTTGGAAATATGGGATTTCACGACTTTAAGAAAAGAGGACTTGATACGCTTGGAGGTATGGGATTCCACAGTTATAAGAGAGGACTTGATACTCTCGGAGGGATGGGATTTCATGGTTACAAAAGAGGTCTAGATACAATCGGCAATATGGGATTTCATGATTTCAAAAAGAGAGGTATAGATACACTAGGTAACATGGGTTTTCATGATTTCAAAAGAGGACTTGATACGCTTGGAGGTATGGGATTCCATGGCTACAAGAGAGGTCTAGATACAATTGGCAATATGGGATTTCATGATTTCAAAAAGAGAGGAATAGATACATTAGGCAGTATGGGATTTCATGATTTTAAAAAACGTGGACTAGATACCTTAGGCAGCATGGGTTTTCCTGAATTCAAAAGAGGATTAGACACTCTAGGAGGAATATCTCTATATAAGAAATCGGACGCAGATGATCTCGGAGAAGCTTATTCTGAAATAGACAGTGTCAATGAAACCGACAGAATCAAACGTGCCACTGTCGAGAAAAATGCAAATGCAAATGTTGACAAAAATGAAAATTCAAAAATGAGACGATGAGTTTAATTTCCTGGCATTTGTTTATTCAGAGAAATAATAAAAAGTGCTGTCTTCAGGAAATATATACGTTGGTGAAAGTTTGATCTATCTGTGATATCGTTATTCAAACCAGGGAATTGGATTGGATTGTTTAGGTGTTCTCCGGGAAAGGAGGCGTGGTCTGAATAAACGAATCAGACAGACTCTCATATTTTCTGTTCTTATTTAAATTCCATTTGTTCAATGATTTTATCACTTTAAATAGTAAGATATCATTATAACTGATTAATGTACACGACACTAAACAATATCTTTAAATCACAAAACTTACTATACATAAAAAAATATATAAAATAATTCTAAAACAAATAAAAGTTCGCAAACAAAATAAATGGCAAATTGTACCACATATTTATAATAATTATTGCTCACAGTTGCTTCGAATGGTTGTCTTGGTTGTGATCATATGGTAGTTAGATTTACAACTACATATGCAACCACTTCCTATCACCACTAATGTTGTGAGTGCGAATACCGCTCGTGGCGACATGTACTCGATACAACATTATGTCCCCACTGACATATATCAATATTAATACAATCTATTTTTCTTAATGTGTTTCGTTTTATTTTCTCTACCGAAGACTACACACGTCTGTCGGAATCTACGCTAGCCAAAGTTCTTTGCACTCTTGGCCCTGTTAGCTGCATTTCCATAATTCATTTCCCGAGCACTGAATTTGATCAATTACGTCCCTTCACCTTATGTCAAGATAGGGACACAGTTAAGTGAAAACACTGGATATGTCCCCCAAACAATATTCTGTACTTTTAGTCTTTTTGGAGTCCCTCAATTCAAAATCTAAACGTGTCCACTTTATACGCATTTTGCCTACAAAACACACGTATTTTCATTGGTTACAGCTATCGCTGGCTGCATCCAATTAAAACGTTAATAGTGCGACCTCGAAAATATGGGTAGCGCGGTGAAGATAATGTGTTGTAGATGTAACCTTTGGCTAGCGAACATGCAGCTATATACAGATTGGGAAACAATAAAGATAAAAACGTAGATATCTAATTTACTCTACACGTGTCCTATAACGTTCATCAAGTATTTCATATTCAAAACATTGGAAAGTCAATTAATTTAAATGTCCTTAGGACGAGTTTGGCAAATCGTCTAAGCAGGGTAACATAAATCGGCTAAGGTCACCATTGTCTGAGAGAGAGGACATAGGTTTACGTGTCATTTGACAATTTACTGCCTGCATGATTATATATTTTTACAAGAAGAAAGATTTGATGGTACCAAAGAGGTAATCAGAAGTCGCAAGTCGAAGAAGGACAGACAATACAATGGCCAAAAGAAAAAAACCAAAAGGACAAACAACGATCTACAAATTATAACACAGGAAACGTAAGATCGAGCAATCATATCTACCGTTGTACAATTTTGCTTTGTCATTCCAAACACAGCGGCAGGTTGTGATGCTCGCCTGATAAAAGCTACAAGAGAAACAAACATAAACGAAACGAAAAAAAAAAGAAAACAAAAACAAACAAACAAACAACAACAAAAAAAGAAAAAAAAATCAAAGGAAAAAAAGAAAACAGCAATATAGAAAGATGTGCCTTACCATGTCAAACGATATTGTTCATATTATTTTTCTAATGCATTGTAAATTTCTCATTAAGTTACATAAAGCTCACAATAGATACATAGCAGTTTCTTGAAGTGAGCGATTACGACACAAATGACGATACCAAAAGATTAATCAGAAGCGATAAATAGATTAAGTACAGACAATAAAATGGCCAACAAATGATCCACAAAACGCTACACACAAAACTAAACATTGAACAACGCGAATCTCACTAAAATTCGGGCTTGAGCTCATGTGATGCGGAAGAGTATGAGTTTCTGCTCAACTAGAGACACCCTTGGGATTACGCTTGTTACAAACCCGGTGACAAGTCATGAATGGGTGAAGGACCAGACAAACTGAGATATTCCGTAACGATTAGCCAAGTCTTGGTAAAACTTTCGAAGTAATAGCTTCAACTTGACCATTAGGAACCCTTGGTTCAGCAGCTTCCTTGTAAGCAGTAACCCTATATCAAGGAAATCACGAAAGGAAGCACAAGCTTTGGAATAAAAGTCGTATAAATCTTTGTAAAAGGAAACTATTCATAGCCATTTGAGAATCGAATATTGCATGACAGTCAGCAAGTTCGTGATAATGACCGCATAATTCTTGCAGTGATAAATTCAAGATATAAAGAGCAACACAGCTTTGTGTTAGCAGTATTAACATCAGCAACTGTAATTTAAACAGAAAGACAGAAGATACCAAGCCTTAATCAATATTAATTAAATAAAAAGAATATATGACCAGAACTATAAATACAATGATTATTATAGTTTGAAAAAAGCGATAATTAGTAATAAGGTATGTTCATAGCATTATTTCAAGTGAAACAGCTTGCATAATTTGATTAAACAGCAATTCGAACACATTCAATTACCTTAATTATCAAAACAGTATATAATTTAAAAAAAGGATAGTTCTAAATCTAATTTTTATACAACATTAAAAAGATGTCGACCATTCATCAAAAGTATACTGTGGTCCTATATTTTATTTACTGTCAGAAAGCTTTTGCGAATAATTGCTTTTTTTCCTGAAGTAATCAGTATTCGTCACATCTATGATGGAGTTTTTCGTAATAAAATTTGTTCTGGTTCAGTGGTATGTAGCTCTTTACTATGAGACAATATAATAATCTCTAATTGACTTACAAGAATTAGCCTGTTTTATTTTATTTATCGTGTTAGAAGAAGAACATGTTTGTTATTATTAAGTTAAATAAAACATGATGAAATGGGAAGTTGGGGAGTATTGTTTTCTAAGGGAAGATGGAAAAATTGAAATAATAAAAACAGAAAGTGATAGTGAAAGAAAACAAAATCATGTGGAGTGAAGTAAAAAAAAATATCTTAATTTGCACATACCTGTGCCATATACATATATATTCTTTTTAACTCACAATTTTTCGATTTTGAACGTACCAGAAAGGCGTCGTATGCGTTACGTTTTTACAAATGACATAGAGGCTTGTAAACACATTCCAATACAATTATCATACAAGGACAATTACGATTCAATAGAAACGTCAACGGCAAATAAACATAAATAATTCACTATGTAAGACACATTTACATTAATACAAGTTTTATGCAGTTTATTAAGAAAAGTTTGAAGATACCAAAAAGGACAATCAAATCCGTCAATCGAATGTTTATAAGAGGTCAAGTCCACTTTCCTCAATGACCAAGCCATTTCAGCAAATCGGACAATGAACTAAATATGTTTTACGGATGACAACATTATCACTCTTTTATTAAGATATAAACAACACTAATGTTATACACGAAAGTGAGAATTTGTCATTTCACTGAGTAGGATGTTACAATTTACGTCATATTATCTAAAACCGTCTGAATCATTTGATGGAAAACACGAATTAATATGGATATGAATAGATAAATTTACTACACACATGTAAATATATCTAACTACCGTTGACAGACATAATACTAAATAATAGATGTAAGGTCCAGTATAAAAATATTGTTCTATTTATCTACAAACAAATTGTGAATGATACGACTGAGTGAGTTAAAGAGTAATTGTAGTTTAACGGAAAGTGAGCAATGATACGCCTGAGTGAGTTAAAGAGTGATTGTAGTTTAACGGAAAGTGAGCAATGATACGACTGAGTGAGTTAAAGAGTGATTGTAGTTTAACGGAAAGTGAGCAGTGATACGCCTGAGTGAGTTAAAGAGTGATTGTAGTTTAACGGAAAGTGAGCAAT
>MJUT01050874.1:473578-485930 GCA_002080005.1 Gigantidas platifrons | reverse complement strand
AAAAGTGCAAGACAGGGAAATCTCCGACACCCTCGGGTAAGATTTCAATCGTTCGCTGACTCGGCGAGCCTCGTCAGCGAACGATTGTAATCTTACCATCGGTGTCGGAGATTTCCCTGTCTTGCACTTTTGCCGGTGTTAGATTCTATATATCAATTTACATAAGACAAAAATAGGAATGACGAACAAATGTATATAAAATGACCAAAACATATAAAAAACAGAACCTGCCTACCCTTTCGCGAGCACCATCGTCCAACCTCGGGTTTTTGTGGGGTCCGTGTTGATATAGTTTTAGTATTCTGAATTGTGTTGTGTTTTTGTTAGTATTGTTTGTCCAATGTTGCTAGTTTTTCTGAATTTTCCATTATTGATTGTCGCGTTAGTTTTTTCAAACGATTATTCAATATAAGAAATACCACACCATTGCTATAAAGAACCCGCCATATTGTAGGACAATTTAAATACGCTGTAGTCTTAACCATGAATATCTCTATACCATTGCTATACATTGGCTTTATTAGAGTGAAGATATATATAATAAATTCATTTTGATCCCTGAAAAAGCCACAGCTTAAATCAAGTAATTCTGCAAATATTATTAGGAAGAGTTTGAAAATACCAAAGGGGTAACCAGAATCCGTATATCGAAGAAGAACAGAAAACACAATGGCCAAAAGAAAAAGGACAAAAGTACAAACAACGATCTACAAAACATACATATAAAACTCAAGATCGAGTAACACGAACCCCACTAAAACTGGGGGTTCTCCGGAAGGGTATTCAGTTCCTGTTCCACTAGTGGCACCCGTGTTAATCTAGTTACAAACCCGGTGATAAGTCATGAATGAGGAAAGGACCGGGAAGTGTTTACGACAAGTGGAACATATCCGTGGTCATTTGTGACAAAGATATTCCATAACGGTCAACCAAGTCATGGTAGCGACCAATAGCCTTCCCAATATTTTTTTTGATATTAGTCAGTTATAAATAGAACATACAAATGTATCTGCCATCTTGAAAATGTGAGATCCTACATGTCATATTTACAACAATGCACAAAAATAATTAAAAAGCTTACCTTGAAAACTTATTCTAGTTAAATTGTATCAAACTTGAAACGTACACGAAGCCAAATGCCTAATCTTTACGTTTCAAACTGGAAGTCTTCATATGGCGTCAATGACGTCATGTTGGCTATGTTCAGTTTTCGAGTGAGCTGCCGGAGTTTATACATAGATAATTTCCTGAAAAACAGTGTTTAATCCTATAGTAAACGTTTATTTACGATTTAAAATTGCAGCTTAAATACAATACATGTGCACTGTCGAAGCATATAGGTAAATATGTGTATTCGGCGCGAAACGGCACGGCGAAGCCTCGCCTTTTCTTCCGTTTCTAAGCCTCATACATATACTACCTATATGCTTCGACAGTGCACAAGTATTGTATATTTACGATTTCGGAAAATGTCGCACACAATTTATACTGCCAAATTCGAGAAGACGATAATTCATCAACATGTACATTTACGACGGAAAAGTCAGACACATGCACCGGCGCATGCGCTAATGAGATTATACCGAATCGATAAATCGCTCGTTTGTCTTCAAAGCGAAGGAAGGACAACATTATGTTAGAATATTAAAATTAAGATCCTTCTCCCTCAAGGATAGATGATCTTAGCTGATGTTGTCTATCCTGTTTAGGCCCTTTAGGGTTACTTAGATATGATCGTATCTGATGATGATTAATCCAGAAACGTTACGTATGCGCTAAATCCGGTATCTATGTTTCTCTTTTATCATGAAATATTCACGTTGATTAAAGAACATCAATACGTTTATAGTTCAAATGTATATTTAAGATCTCAGAACAAATAAGTATGGTATATTTATTCCACAATTATAATATGTTTTCTGTCTTGAAATGTGACGAAAAAAAAAACAACCCCGATACAGTCGGAACCTTTTCAAAATCCAATATCAAAAACTTAGAAAGAAGCAAAACTGTTACCCTTTACACACAAAGTTACATTGACCGTTCACTTTCTTGGTTTGGTACAGACACTTCAATAAATAGAGGCGGGGTTAAACTAGTTTTATGACCCTAACAGGACGGACAGCGTTATTATAAAAGAACGCTATAATCTTGAACATTATACATAACATATTAAATCTTCGTGATGTATTATATTAGTTCTATTAAAGAGAACTGTCTTTCTTCATCATTACACAACTTATTCAAATAATATTTTATTTTTTCCTTTAAGTATGTCTACATTACCAGAATTTCTCATTTCCGGATTTATATTGTTCCAGTCTCAGGATGTGGAGGGGATGAATGACCTTTTTGGTAATTTCTAATCGATAATTAGGTGGAACAACGTTATTATGACTATTTCGTAAATCATACTGTGAAATATTACCGACCATCTAATCACCAAGATAGTCTGGGATAGTTATATTGTGATTAGAATAAATAAAACGTTAGAGCATACCGAAAGAGGCAATAAAAAATGGATAATCCAGAGAAACTGGCACCATAAGGTACACAAGACGAAGACAAACAAAACACAACACAATATGTGTTGGACACCACTATACGGAAACAAGTACAAATAAGGTAAATAAGACATGCTCCCTGAATGTTCCTAACCTTCACCTATCGGGGATGATCAAAATAGCGATATTTTCGGTATTTTCAAAATAGCGACATATCAAAACAGCGATAAAAGATATATCAAAACAGCGACACATTCAATATATCAAAACAGCTACCTTTACCTGTATTTAATAATATATAAACTGGCTCATAACTTTATGCAGCCATTGCCGCCATGTATACCACCCAATCAGCACAAAATAAGGAAATTTTGTAGAGGGTAGAGGGTCTCCTAGTCATCATTCCTATAAAGTAGTTTCAGAGAAGATGAAAATGTGAAAAGTTACCGACAGATGACGATGACGACGACGGCAACGGTGAGACAGGTGAGCTTAAATATCTATTGCCCCCTACTCACCAACGGGGAGGTGGAAGTAGGATGTTGAGCAGGATGAATAAAAGTAGCAGTAGCTAAAATAAACTTTATTAAATTGTTCCATGTTTTAAAACTTTTAAAATCATCGCAAGCACTAGTATAGTAGAATTCTACAAGTTAATAACTGGTTGCGCTCTGTACGCCATAAGTATTGACAAATTCTTGTCGTGATATTTATTTATTTATTTTGTTTAATTTTCTCTATCATATCCTCTTTCACTTGTAAAAATCTATTTAACTTAATGTCGCTATTTTGATGTATAATTTTCAAATAGGTAATTAAAATTGTCGCCGTTTTGATCGATGGGTAATGTCGCTATTTTGATATAGCACTTCGACTATCAATTTCGTCGTATGTAATATGATCATGAAAAGTTCAACCATTATCTTTATACGTCACCTTATTTAATTAACAATCAGATGTTAAAATAAACATGCAACTGTTGTTGTCTTAATGGATATGAAAGTTAAATCTAAAATATAACTTAATATATGTCTAATTGTCCTTAACACGCAAAGTGTGGGTGTATTATTCCTTCTGTTGAATTATTTCTATATTTCTAATTAAAATAGGATTTCATTTATAACACTAGCGAATAAAGTATAACGTTGAACATCTCGTGCAAGGCGAATAGTTTGAAGATACCAAAGGGGAAATCAGAATCCTTAAATTGAAGAAGAGCAGACAACACAATGGCCAAAAGAAAAATAACAAAAGGACAAACAACGATCTACAAAGCATACACATAAAAACTAAAGATCAAGTAACACGAACCACACTACAAACCGGGGATGAACTCAGATGCAACAATCTCATGCATCACTTTTTAAATAGGAAATGCTTAATAATGTCATAATTTCAAAACATAGTATATTATAAACAGATACAATACGAGTTTAAAGCCACCAAAGGGCTAATCAATAGTCGTAAATTGAAAAATAGACAAAACACAATGTCAATGGCAAAGAGAAACAATACACAAGGACAAACAAAGATCTGCAAAACACTCAACAGAAAACAGAAACAAATTTAAGTTACAAATTCATCCTATAATTCGTTGAAACGTATACATTTTTCTTACAAAAAACAAAATCTCCTTATTAAATATTATGTTGAACATTCTTTTTGTTGTGATTGTATATTTAATGTTCATGGTGTGGCACGGTGAGTGATTATTGTTTAATGCTAAATGATCAATTTGTCAGCTATAGCATGGCTATAATAAGTTACATTCGATGAGATGATAATGTACGCTTTGTACTAGACCAACATAATTTCTTGGAATTTTATATTGCTACGTCACTAAAACACCAGTCCCTGGGTAGACATAGGGCTCCACTCGGACACATTAGTCCGATTTCCAGCCAACCGTTCTGTGCATTTACCTCTTGATTCTGCGATTATGGGGAGAAGCAACAAATACTAATTTCATAGTTTTTAGTTTGATCCAACAGTGCTTGATCCCACAATCTACCTCACTCGGGGCGATAACACTAACCTTTACACAACCTATGCGAAATATAAAGTTGTAATTAGCATGTAAGAAGAGTTTGAAGATATCAAAGGAGTAATCAGAATATGTAAATCGAAGAATAACAGACAACACAATGACCAAAAGAAAAAAGACAAAGGGACAAACAACGATCAACAAAACATACATATAAAACTAAAGATCGAGTAACACGAACCCCACTGAAAACCGGGAGTAAGCAGTTCCTGCTCCACTAGTGACACCCGTCATGTTAATCAAGTTACAAACCCGATGATAAGTCATAAACGAAGAAAGGACCGGAAAGTGTTTACGACAAGTGGAACATATCCGTGGTCATTTGTGACACAGATATTCAATAGTGGTCAACCAAGTCAAATCAAATAATTTGGTATGGTCATCTTGCACAGTGGAACTTTTTTCGTCATTATAATCCATGCATAAGCAATTTTATAATATACAAATTAAAAACAAAAATCAGAATTAAAACGTTTTCAGTGAACTAATGTTGGCATCAGACAATATTGGTCACAGGAGGCAGAAGGAAGAAAAAAAAACTTCGCAAAAAACTAAAAGGGTGAGCGACACAGACCCTACCATGATCGGGCGACGATGAACACAGGCATAGGAAACCTATATATTACATGTGTCATTATACACAGACAACACAATGGCCAAAGCTAAAAGGACAAACAATGATCTACAAAACATTACACAGAGAACTAGAGATTAAGCAACATGACCCCACAAAAAGACAAGGGTGAATTAATACATTGTATATCGACTCCGTCTTCATCATAGGGTTTGATGGATGGAGACATCAGTGAAGCGAAAACCAAGGAGATTCTAAACATTGTTGCATGAACAGCACTCTCTCAAAAAAGAGTTTCAAGATACAAAATGGGTAAACAGAATTCGTAAATCGAAGAGGAACAGATAACACAATGACCAAAAGAAAAAGAACAAAAAGACAAACAACGATCTACAAAACATACATATTAATTCGTTCCTTCAAGTCAGTCGTTTTGATATGACCATAATCATGACTACAAAGTACACAGCATTAATAATGAATAATTAAACTGAAATAATAATAAGAATATAAAGAATTTATTTGTAAATAATGAGATATCAATGTGTTTGATCTAGAAAACAACAAGGTAGTTACTTTGTATGAGTTTTCCCTTTAGCAGTAGAAACCTCAGTACCCCAATTACTAGCTGAAGTCAACAAACAAATAAAATGCCAGTTAATATATCCATAATTGTTACGTTCAACGAATAATAACGTAAATATCAAATTTAGTGCGCACTTCGTATGCTTCTGGAATAACCTTCGGGTATGTTCATGATCGAAAGATTGGGAAGCCAAACTCATTTTAAATGTGTTTTGGAGCAAAAACACAAATAGCCCTAAACAGTATAACCATTATCAGCTAAGGTTACCTCTGACTGGATGAGAAGAAGCATAGTTTTGATCAAATAAACAAATTTATGCCATAATCATGATACTGTCGGAAAAATTGTAAAAGGAAATATAAAAATCGTCGAAAGAGGCTAAATCGATAATAATAATATTAGTGAGGTACTTATTTACACCAGTTGTTTGTAAAGGGGGGAGTGGCTCATATCTTATTTATGTTATTTGTGCTTGCTTGCGCATAGTGATGTCCATCATTTTGTTATACTATGTCTGCTTGTTCTTAATATGTTTCGTGTTGTGATGTCTTCATATAAACAATGTTCGGTTCGTTCTTATACCCCAGACGTTTTGTAGGAGGGCTCATGTCTTATTTATGTTATTTGTCTTTGTTTGTTTAGCGTGGTGTCAAACACGTCGTGACTATATTAACGTAACAGGAAAGCAGAGGGGATATCAAGAGAAAGGACAATACAACAAGACACAGGACGAAACAAAAAAACACAGCACAGAAAGCTGAACAGATAAGTGTATGCTATATAAACGGATTTATTTAATAATAAAAAAACCTCACAATTTCACCCTCTGAAACCTTTATAAACAGACAATTAAACAATTAACCTATAGAATATTCGCTCGTATCAGAAACATCCATACCTTCCTATTTGATTGAATATTAATGATATTTGTTTCATGTTTATATTACCAACTTAAGAACAGTGTAAAGATACCAAATGGGTAATAAGAATCGGTAAATCAAAGAAGGACAGACAACATAATTATGTGACAAGATATAATATAGCTATCATAAAAAAAAATATCAAATGCACTCATTTTTCAATTTTTAAAATGCTATCATATTATATGACTATCATAAAAAAAAAATCAAATGATATATTAAATGGCTATAGTAATTTAGTCTCATTAGAACAACATTTTATGTTTGTTTAAGGTCAGAAGAATAATTTCTTTACAATTAATGGTAACTTGACCTTTGTAAGAAAAGTCTGAAGATACCAGAAGCCGTAAAGTATTATAGAACATGCGATACTATTGTCAGAGAAACGTACTCACAATGTATAATATTGAGATTAATACATGACTTTTCCATATCGGCCCGGGTATAATCCAGAGACATCTATGTCGAGGGATGATGCTAACAATCAGTAACAAGGAAGTTAAATTCAACCGATACATTTTCAGAAAATAGCATCACTGCCTCCATAGATATTAATTGTAACAGTTCCTATTGAGGCATGTTGAAACATTGAAAATTTTGACAATGGAAACATAATAGCATTCACAGATTTAGGTTCATCATTATGACTAACACTATGGGTGGGAAGATTCATAATGATCAATTGTATCAGTGACTTCCTGTAAATCCTATCTGCAAGTAGATTATCATCATTTGGAAAATCTCCAACACAATCCATACTTACAGTAGGGAATTAAATCAGAGCATGTTCTGTATAAAATCATCTGTGTCACCTTCGGGTGAAACCGGTTACCATCTGCAGATGTCATGACTCTTGTGAGCAGACGAGACTTGTTTGTAAACAGACGACACCGGAAATAACTTGCATCAGACTCACAATTATGGCTACTTTGCTTCCGGTCGGTACACATATGCAAAAACTATCATATTAAGGACTGATACCAGGGACGATATGGGAAAGTTCATGTCATAATATATTTATCACATATTTTACATTGACTTTTTCCAAGCGTTGACTTTTATAGTGCAGACAAGATCAATGAACTGACAAATTGCGAAAATAAATCCTTAAAAGAGTTGCCTTTGTTCAACTTGCAAATAATTTTGTTTCGAGTCTGGTTTCAAAGAGATATCAAATAATGGCGATCTGTACAATGACGTTAGAAAGTGTTTGTAAAATCTATCCAAGACGTTGACATTTGAATAGAAACGCCTATTCAACACAACGTATACATTTGAGCCAATTATTCCGTTTCAAGTTATTTTGACTTTATTCGAATATTTTGAAATGTGTTAATTTAATTGGAATACGATTTTATGCATGTCTTTATATACCATCATCCCTTGTCTGCTGACATATAATGTTTGACACCACTGCGCAGATACCGAAAGTTGAATTCGGCGGCAAATATCCATATTGACCCTGAGGGCAAATAACCAGCACTGACTTACGGCTATTATTATTGGACATGCAAAAACGAACATATTGCAACAAAATGTGTGATAATATATATACTATAAATTATAAGGTAAATAAGACGTAATCTGATTATTATATAAAATCATACTGCCAAGAAAAAAAAAAACGAAATAAAACGGCAACTCACACAAATCTATGTATTCACAGCAGCAGTCGAATGTTTGAATTATATTTCTCATATAGAGACGTTTTCATGAATATTTTTGCCGATAACTATAATGGAAAATAGAACACTAGAGTAACTGAAACGTTTGTGTGGTGGCAAACATTGCATTTATTCAGAGAACCAAAAAAGCAGAACATTGATTGGATGTTGACGATAACCAATACTTTTACCTTTTTCAGTCTAGTTTTGAACCATCAAAATTAAAATCTTCTAAACAGCGAAGGGTATCATAGCAAAATCACACAAATAAACGAACATTTATTTACATTTCCTATTATGTAGCACATTAAAACACGGAAGTCCTTTCGTTTCTTAAAATTCCTTCCTTTCATTAAAAATTACGACAGAAATATCGGTTTCGTGCAAAACAAGTACCAACTCGCCTTGATATAATTAACAGTAAAAAACGAGTACCAACTTAATATAGCTAACAGCAAACATGAGATATTTAAAACACAATACTGCTTTTATAGAGGAATATATACTGATAATAGGACTGTTTCTGAATCATGATAGTGTGTGCGTGTAGAGCGACATATCTAACTCCATACAATTACTGCAGTGAATTAGCACTATACAACTCAACATTGCGCGTTTGTTTAGTACAAAGCATGCTTCATCATCATCTTGATACAAAGTACCTTGTTCCCTCATGGAAAGAATATTCACTATGTGCTACAATATACTCTCGTGCTCATTTACATCCATATTTAATTCTGACTACATTGTACTTTCTGATCAGAGTTCGTGTTGTGTGAACTGTGTAAACATATTTCCCCTTGTATATTATTTTATGCAGTTGTGGATGAATTGTGTGAGTGTTAGGGTTTGAATAAGTTTGCGTGATGGATTGCCTAATTTTTAAACTGTTCTTGAAATTTCAATGTTTAAATGTTATTTACTTTAATTTGTGTCTTAAGAGTATAATTGAACATTTGATCATTTACATTCACATCCTTTCTTACACATTATCACAAATATTAAAAAGATAAACAACACTTCGTTCTTCTATGTTCACAATTGTCGAATACGCATCAAACCTGCCTACTCTTTGTGAGCCCTTAGGTTCACCATCGGTTGCAGGTGGGATCCGTGTTGCTAAATTTTATAGTTTTATGTGTTGTTTTTTGATTTGTTTGTCTTTTTGTGTCTTGTTCCAAATGTTGCCTGTGTCTTCTTGATTGTCTAGTCTTCATTACCCCTTCGAATTTCTAAAACCACTATTACATAATTTATAATTGAGGAGATATCTCAAAACTATTGTAAATCTAGAGTTTATCAATGTAATACAATGAAAGACAAAATATAAACACTGTAACTTCATCATAATCAGTAGAAGTTCAAAACAAAAGAAAGACTATTGGTTAGATAGAGCTACTCTAACGTTATGTTGTCATCATGTGTATAGTATTATTTGCGTATTTCAAATTTAAACCTTAAGCCATGAAACCAAATGACAAAATGTGGAAATAAAATAAATAGTTGGAATTAAAACAAAAGTCATAGGAACAATACGATTCTATTGTTATAAAACTATATATAAAGCGATTTAAAACTTTAGCTTTAGTAGTATATTCATGCAATGGTAACTGCGTTGGTGATGTAAATGCTTCGTGTGCTCGCCTAACGTGTGGTAGATCATGGGGTCGAACCTCGATCGGTTATAGCCAAAGACTATAAAATTAGTATTTGTTGCTTCTCCGCTAAGCACGTATCATTAAGGAGAAAGAACACAAACTGGTTGGCTCGTAATCATGATGATGTGTCCGAATGGGGCGACATGTTTTTCTACGGACTGTTGTCTCAGTGAGCTAGTACTATAAAAATCAAACTAAGCTTGTTGGTCTAGTACAAAGCGGACCTCATCATCATTTCATTAAAAATTAACTTGTTCCCGCCATGATATAGCTGAGTTGTGCTTAGTAGTACTTGCACGCTTAAACAACAGTTGACCATCAATTTTCTTCTATACATATTCAATATAATATTTAAATTTTTTTTTACCTGACTGTGGAAACAGTCCTGAAATCTAATAGAAGAATAACAGAAACAGACAAAATCGTGCATCTAGCACACATATACATCACCGCTCGCTTCCCGGGCTTGGTACATCAACTAAAATAAAGTGTGGCGGGATTAAACAAGTTTTTACAGTTTATTTTCAATCTTTGGATATGTACATATAATATGAACATGTGTTTAAAAGCAATATAGTGGTGACACATGTGAATTACGATAATATATTGGTAAGTAAGTTAAACAAGTTCGTATTTCTGCAGGGGAGCAAGTTAACATTTAGAAAGATATTTATCGAACAATTGTAACTATGATAGAAAACGTTTGCGGGGATATTTTTAATTATAACTTCCCTGTCGGAATTGCATGTTAATATTCCCCATGTGTATTTTAATTGTTAGTACGAAATCACGACATTTTATTCTACATCTAGTTAAGATCATTGACAGTCAATTAATATAATGATTTTTAGTTTTACGAAATTTCACGTGATCCATACATTTTAACCATCCCCTTCGTAGTAAAGTGTTACGTAATAGTTTTATTGACAGCAAATATTAGCTTTATCACTCGTGAATAAACTCGAGACGTTGTACAAAACCCGGAACATGAACGGAAATCTGAAGAAAAGTTTGTTAAAACTTAACAAAACATTTCTACAGTAAGAACGATAACTCTGACTTACTCAATGATCAAACTTATAAATGATCTGAGTTATCCCTCGTTCGACAAGACAATATGATGGAATGTATATTTTTGTATTGTACTATTTGAGCGGTCAAATTGGATTGACCGGATACATATTTCTTCTATACGGTCACTGACCAAGATATAGTTTTATCTGGTACCTGATTCATGTTGAGCGACTGTAAGAAACGGTAACAATATAAGCACAGATTGCACAGAGTACACCATCAAAAACGATTAGAATGACGCTCTAATTTTTGTATGCAGTTTTGTTTTTTCAACATTGCATGATAAAGACACTATAGATATATTGTCGAAAAATATAAAATCCATTTGCACTCGCTGCGAAATAGGACAGAAATGCTATTCTACCTGTGCCTAAAGCTATATATTTTCCGACAATGGGATTGTCTAGGCATCTTCAACTTGATGAAATTCAATAATTCAAGCTTTATTAATCATGATATTTGTATGTAAAGATTGTAAAATTATTTTCCTTCCCAACCTTTTCAGTTTGATGTAGATTATTCCAGAAACGCGTCGTTCGCATTAACTTAATTATTTACGTTATTTTCACAATATTGACATATACAAGTATTTTTCCCAACCTAATGTTTGTTTGTTTGTTTATTTTTTGGTGTGTAACGCCACTTTCAACAATATTTATGCTATATCGTGGTGGAGAAAACTACCGACCTGTCGTAAGTCACCAACAAACTTGATCACATAACTGACATTTCAATAACAATTGATCCTCAACAGTATCAATTACGAAAAATGAGAAACACTTAGTTTTGAAGAATTGTCAATCATTTGATTATCAAGCGAACCTGATAGAAGACACGTGGTGCGCACTACATTAGATATCTATGTTTGTATTAAAAAGGATAAATATGTACTGTTAAGTTTTCATAGCCAATTCATTCCTCATTTTCTACAGCAGACTGAAAAACTTATTGATTTAGAAGATAAACTTCAAAAGAAATATATGTATAATATTTTGTCTGAAATATACCAATATCCTGTCTCCTTTGCACTCAGATTATTAATATACTCTCAGTTAAAGGGATATTAAAGCTCGTTTTGGTAAAAAAAAATTATCTCATGAAAACTTGCAATTGGTTCAATAAATGATATTTATGATAAATTATCCTAGTTTTTATCAATGAATCTTTGTAAAAGTGACATAATTCGTTGATATTTCTGTCATGTCATTCGGTTTTCTCTGGGTTTTTCCAATGATTTTTTTTGCTTCCTAGACAAAAATTCATTTCGACCCTTTTAAGTGATATTTTAACGATATTAGGGATTATATGGGCGTGCAAAGTATTTTTGG